>WEIU01016460.1:0-38046 GCA_013389925.1 Aegithalos caudatus
CGTGCCCCCGAGGGACTGGCGGCTCAGGGCGGGGGCTGTGCGTGCACGCCGCCGTATGGCTTTATTTTGGCTTTTACTGTCTTGTTTTTGTTGTGGAAAAGCCCTGCTTCCCAGCTGTGAGGGCTGGCTCTTCGAGCTGCTTGTTCCGAGCGTCCGGGCAATGGTCATGCCAAAAAAGCAATTATGGGAAGTTAACAAAAAAAAAATTTAAAAAAAAGTCAAGGATTCGAAAAAATTTCCCTTTCTCTGTGCCGCCAGAGCCACCTCATTGTCCTTGGGACCGCAGGCAGATCCCTGAAACTAGCTCTTTTTTTTTTTTTCTTTTAAGGTTTATTTAAATTGGGTTTGTTTTTCTTCTTAGACAAGGTTATTTTCATAATGAGAAAAGAAAGTTTAATCTTCACGCTGAATTCAAGTTACTTTTTTTTCCCCCAAAGCCTTTAGAAATGGCCTTTCTAGGAAAAGATACATTTTGACTTTGTGTGGCAGCTTTTTAGCTAGTAGGAGAAGGCCATGGACTGGTGGGTATTCATTCCTAGCTCCTGTGGTATAAAACCCATGGAGAGGCATTGTTTTGAAACAAGTTCCTCCATGGATGCGAGTATGGAGGGGTATACCCGTGGCTAGGACCAATGGGAAAGACTGAAAGTGGGTTTGTGGAGCTCGCGTTGCAGTTGTTGCCTGGGGCGATATCTCATGTTTGTCCACAAATTTTGGCTGCCCTTACTACCTGAAGATTCCTGACAGGAGATGCTGGGTTAAAGTTTGTGAAAACTACTGCAGTGAAAGAAAACCCCCACAACTTTCTCTGCCGGTAAAACTTCAACACACCTGAAACAAGGCTCTGTCTAAAAGGAGAGCAGGTGATTTGCCTGAGCTCAAATTAATGGATATATCAGCTTGGTTTTGTAGCAAATAACCTGGTGGCCCTGTAAAGATGATCATGTGTATTAGTATTGGCTGCTACGTGCAAGCAGAAGGTATAGAAGGCAATATGTAATTTTCTGCAGTTTTTATTTTTCCTTCATGTGTTCATGAGGCTGTGTTTTTAAGAGTTATTTAACCTGCTAGAGCTGCATCAGCACTGTTAGTTGTATCTCACAAGCACTTTGAACTGCTTCACGCTGAGCAACTTTGGCATCTGTGCAGTTCCTTGGGTAGGTAGTGGTGTACATGTGCACGAAGATACATCTGTGCCAACAGGTTGGAGCAGCTTGGTTTAGTCAGAACAAGTTCAGCTCTGTCTGGACCCATCTGCACAGACATGCTGTATTTGTAAAACTGGTTTCCAAAAAGGGAGAGAAATTAAACTGGAGGGGCTAGATTTTTAATTACTCCATGATTGTCCAACGTCATATGTTTATCAGTTTTCAGTGGTGGGTGTGCGCATGTTTCTGTCCTGTCACATTGCCACCTGCAATACTTTGCACAACTCATTGTATGTTTCTTACTTTGCAAGTGCTTTGCTTTGAGGTGCTGAGACTGTGTTTGCCTAACTGCTGAAGTATCCAAGGCAATGTTTTGGGCATAGAAACTGTTAAAGGAAGTACTCTGGGAAATCAGGACCTAGGCAAATCAGGCTTGTGGACATTTCTTATCTTGGTCTTTCTATTCCAGTTTCCCATTTGTTTACCAATTTTACCTACCCCCCGCCATGAAGCTGTTAAGAAAATAAATCCATTGACACTCGGATGCCATTGAAATGCTTGTGATAAAATTTATTAAATTGTAGTCAGAACAGAATTAAGTAACGCAAAGATAAGCAGGTCATGCCTATGGCAGTAAGAGTAAAGCAATGCAATGCAACAGGTGAATAAATCTGTGCATAGGAAAACAGGAGTAGGTCACAGCTAAACTTCACCTTTTCTAGTCTGTGACACTGAGTAGTTTCAGGGTATCAGAGGAAAGGAAAAGCTACAGAAGGCAGATGTGAGGTAATATTTCCCCAAAAATATCCCATCCAAATATATAATAGTTCGATACAAGCACTGGAGGAATAGTTTAATAGAACTTCAGATTTAATTACTGACCTAGCTGCATAGTCTTTACACTGGCATAAAAGTTTAATATCTTCATAGGATAAAATTCTGTAATGGCATTTAAGTGGCAGAAAAGCACATTGAGTTGTGAATTAAATAAAAATGTATTGGGTTTTTTGTCTTACCTATTTCATTTAATAACCTCTTGTGCTTTGAGAAAAAAAAAATCCTGTTTTGGTACCATTCATTATTTTATCTTTCAGCATCACTGTCTTTTGGCAGAAAAATTTCTCACTCTTTTCCTATGAGAATTACTCCCAACCTTTGCTCATTGCCATGTTTTTCTCCCAAGTGTATTTAATTCTACTGTGTTTGGTTTTTCAGTAATGGTCACTTATGTTGCTTGCAGTATTTTAAATAAGGTTATGTCTCCAATTAAAATAGATAAGTATTTGGTATTACTTACTCCCTGATCTATTTTTGTATGGAAGCCAGCATGTTAAGCTTTATCTTTGGCTGCTGCTACATACTGAGCATAGAGCTCTACCAGTTTTGGAGGTTGTATAGCCCATGTGAAGTTTCTCTTCTGCATGATTTCATATTTATATCAGTGCTGAATCTTTTGTCACTGCATTGTTCACTCATGTAACAGAAGTCACACTGAACTTATTCACAAATCTCCCTTTCCTCAAATATATTTTTGATATCTGCAGACTCCATCATTGTTCTTTAGCTGCCCATATTTCTACCGCTCTCACTGGTCAGAGTTATTATATTAAAAAAACACTGGACTAAACAGGATGCAGAAGTACCTCGCTTTTGTCATCATAAAAAAAAAAAAAAAAAGAAAAAAAAAAGAATTTAACCTTACAGTTTTGATTCACTTACTCAACCAGATATTCATCCATGTTTGCCTTTTTTTTCCCCTAGCAGCAGTATCTTAGTTTCTCTGATAGCATGGAACCCTGTCAAAAACCTTTATGAAATCTGAATAAATTATGTCAACCAGCTGTGCTCTCACAATTAGAGCTCACTTTGCTACCTCTGTGCAAGGGCAGAAAGGGTAAATCTAAGTCATGAAGACAATTCTAAGATTTCAGATCTTCTGCATAATAGACTCTGCAACCTGAACATGCTTTTTACTTGTTTTCTGTGTGCATTCTTGTGGTTATCAAAGATCAAACAACTGCAAAACCCTCAGGAATTCTTTACATGAAACCATACTGACTCCTGACTGCTACAGCATCATGTTTACAAGCTTTTGATTCTCAGCAAGGACTCTAGGATGGACTCAAGGCAAGGGGTAGTACTTAGGATTCCCGATGAGGATCACCTGCTGGAGTGGTCTGTGCTTGCCTCTGGGGTTTTCAGACATTTACTGGCAAAGAGGAGCAATGGCTGCTCTGGCAGGATGATAGTGCTGTCTCTCTCTGGGGCCTCCTTCAGCTATTCCCTGTGCCAGCCCTTTGCTCCCTCATCTGCACATGGTCTTCTCTTATGTCTGTCTTTAGTGCATAAGCACATGGAAATAGAATAATATTATTACAGCAGAGACAACTTAAGGATATTCAGTGATGTTAGTTATAAGACAGTGCATAGACTTCTTAAGTGGTGTAATCACTTCCACTCCGAGACTAAAATTTGTGTAGCTTCTTCTGGGGAGTGGTTTGTGAAACTTGCATTAATGTAAATGCAGTTTTGTTTCCATAGTTTGAAGACAAACGGCTGTGTAAAATTAAAGATTAAAAAAAAAAAATAGTGAATTGTAGGTTTAAACTTTGCATGAAGTTACAGTTTTCCCTTTCAGGTCTTAACTTAAAAGTACAGGAACAGACCCCATATATTCCTTTCAGCGATGCAGAAATTATAATTTCTGTCTACCACAGGCACATCTCATAACTGCTTTGTCCTCCTGTCTAAGAGGGGGTGCTCTGGCTCTGTTTTCTTTTGTAGTACATGAGTGAGTATAACAAGATCAGCATGACAAATGGCACGAGATCGTTGACAGTCTGGGCTTAGCTCAAGAACTTGGGGCATGAGAGGAAACAGATCCCTCTTTCCTGAAATTCGAAACTGTGGATGCAATTTACACAATCGGCTTTTGCTTATCTGTAAGAAGTCAAGCAGGTAAATCAGGTATGGCTGACCAAAATAAAAGTGGTTTTAAGGTTTTTTTGTTTTAATTGTGGGATGCCTAAATTGCTTTTACCACAGACTGGTAGTGCATACTGAAGGAAGACAAGGCAGGAGGTTTACTGCAAAACACCCAAAACCCAAAAAAGGGGTGACCTTGCTTAGCTGACTTAGACAGTCTAGTATTTAGTTGTACAATCTCCACTTAGGTCTGTGCGTCAGCAAACTGTATCTAACTGTAGAAAAATCTCTGTATAAAGCAACAAAAACAAAGCCTAAGAGTTATCTGCACTTGGCAGGATATTTTTTTAAGGTAGAATATTAATTTTGAACAAAATAACTCTTTTAAACGAATAATAGCTATATCTGGGCAATTAAATTCTGTTTAGTGTAGTCTATTCTAAAGGAAATAACATTTTGGCTAGCCAAATATTTGCTTGATCGAGTCTACATTTGAAGTTTGTTTTGTTTTTTAAGAATTCAGTTTCAGGAACGTTGTCTCCGAAGTTATTTCTGTCCTTACAAGACAAGGTTAAATTTGACTTCCTGAAGGACAAAAAATGTAATGGTAGTGAATGAAATATGCACGAAATATTACCTGGTAGAAGAAAAAGTGACATCACTAGTTTAGAGGAAAAATCTAAGATGGATTATTTGTTATGCCTGTGAACTAAGGAAGTAATGGTACCACATCTTAATACATTGGGAAATAGCAAGTTTTTGCTAAAGACAAACAATCACCATTTCCTGTCATTAGGGTGAAAGGTATATGTAGGAAGTAAGAGTGCCTTCTGGGATTTCAGGATTTCTAAGCCTTTTTAGCTTAGAATATAAGTGTGAGTGTTATTTATGAGGTATAAAAAACTGTTCAGATATATAACCTCATATGTTCAACAAAGATTGAAAAGGAGACAGACTAACTAGAAACAAGTAGATTTTTATGACAGGCCACTGTTAAACACTGTGTACTGAATTTAGAAAGGCTAAACACTGCTGTCTGTGTTGTACCTGCTCTGAATATATTCTGAGAGCTTTGTTTTCAAAGCTGATTTGTATGTCTATAGGTTTTGCTTCCATCTGATTGTTTTTGTTGCTGTTACTGTTTTATTAATATTTGATGCTACACGATTTAAAATTAATGAGTATAGAACTGGAGATTAACTTTTTACAAGGGCTTCTATTGATAGGATGAGGGGGAATGGCTTTCAACTAAAAAAAGAACAAGTTTAGATTAGGTATTAGGAAGAAGCCCTTCAGTATGTGGCAAGGCATGGAATAGGTTGCCCAAAAAAGCTGTAGATGCCCTATTCCTGGAAGTGTTCAAACCCAGGCTAAATGGGGCATTGAGCAATCTGGCTTAGTGAAAGGTGTTCCTGTGCATGGCAGGGGGTTTGAAACCAGATATCTGAAGTTTCTTTCAACCCAAACCATTTTGTGATTTTAAGTACAAACAGAATATTCTTGCAGTATTATGGACGTGTTAGAGAGATTCTGAGTGACCAGTCAAACTTACAGCCTTATGGGACAGCTTCTTCAATTGAGCATGTAAATAAACTGTTAATGTTATAATTTACTGAGCGTTTCTGTGCACTGAAAGATGCAGCGCCTGCTTGAGAGACTCAGCCTCAAGGAGTAAATTTGTAGAATACGGGATTACTGCATCTGTCTTGCAAGTAATGGTAGTAAGCTGATCTTTTCAGCTGGGTGAAAAGTCATCAAACGATGACTAAAGACAACCTTTCACTGCCAAAGTTGTGCAAGGTTTTACAAATGACAGGTACTGGGTGTTGGCTACCTTTCTGTAAAATCCTAGCCATAGCCTGAGGCTTCAGTCTCCTTCGGGCAAATACATGTTGAGATGATTTAGGACTGAGTGCCTGCCTGCAGTTATGATTTAGGACACAAAGGAAGATCACTAAACCTGCATGTGGGCCATCCCAGAGTGAATATTATGAGGCAATGACAGGGACAGCCTAACAAGTAATTTCATCAGGGTTTTGTTGGGGTTTTTTTGCAGCAGATCACATCTACTGGGTGGGTGCTTCTGCTCTTTCACATTCAGTACTTTTTGTAGTATGGAAAACAAATCAGGTGTCAGTGCTTGATTTTAAAGCTCCAAGCCTGAAGGTTTGCAAAGGATGTTCGGGCAGCGCAGAGAAATGGGAATGCATGCTGGTTTTTGGTCGTGCTGATATTTTGAGTCTGCGTAGAGCTTTCTGCTCTCTGTACATGATAACTATCAAGACACTAAAAATCTCTGGTTTTCCTCCTCCCATTGCAGCTAAGAGGTGTAGTAAAGCGTAGTAAGAACTACCATCCTGCTACCAGCAAATATTAGAATCCCCTACACCTACTCCACCTCTGCGCCCCTCAAGAAGTGTAACAAAATGTGATCAGTCCAAGTAGAGTTATTTGCCTCCTGAGGAGCTAGAATTGAATGTTAACAGTCTTATGACTTACCTGACTTGAGCTGTTCAGAGATAAACCTCAAGTGTGGAACAGTCTGATTAACTGGTTAATCCTGAGAAGAGTAACAAAAGGCCACAGCCGGTTCGAATGCGTTTCAATGTTCCTGTTGTTTGCAACTTTGCAAGGTGCTAATTGTCTTACCTGTGGTATTTACTCCAGTCTCTTGCAAGTGTGCCTGCAGCCACAAAATCTAGGAAAGCTTCATGCCCCTAGGTTCTGGCTAGTATTTGTATTCTTAAATCATGCTAGTTTAAAACTAACTTCCCCTTTGAAGACAACTTTTTAGCCTTAAATGTGAAACGAAAGTGTTTAAAGTTTCAGAAACACCTTACGTATTTTTGACTTGTTGGCTGAAAGCTAAGCGGTATTATACAAGTGAGTTTGTTCACGCTCATTTCACTGTAAAAAAACCTGCTGCCTGGTTCAGTACGAGATAAATAATGCATGCTTACAGTAAACTATAGTGGACACAAAGCACTCTATAGCTGTGTACTGTCAAATTGTTAACCTGTACTTACCAAGCCATTGTTGTCATAACGTGCCTAATTCACGCTAACATACAGAAGGGCCCATCTGTGAGTGATTGTTGTCTAGATAACAGGAGCCATGTGCCATGAGCAGAGCAATTTTATTTGGTTTCCGGCTTTAAACTGGTTTTTTAAAATCTGATGTTTAACATAAACCACATATTTGAGAGACACAGAGATAAGGATTATCGCTGCCACATTATGTAAGTGACAGTACTCTTTGCTTGGTAATTAATCTGGTGGTAGTGTCATCGGCCAAAATTCGATTTCTCAAATTGTTTGGTGTTTAGAAGTGGAATACCTTATGTTGAATAAAGATTCAAACTCTAACAGCTATTATGCATTCTGAATAAGAGTGTTGAATGACTTTGTTACTCAGTACTTTTTTAAATGCAAAAGTTTAAAGCTTTTCCTTTGCTACAGAAATTAAATACTGAGAGAAAACTGCTGTTAAGGTGAAAACTTTCTTATAATGTACTGTTTCTTGCTTTACTTCATAGTAACACCCTTAATTTATATATAGTCTTGGTATGGAAACATGATAATTGATTCTACCAAACTAAAAGAATAATAACATGGAATGCACTTATCTAATATTCTTTGCTGCCTTAATATACACAGCACTTCAGACTGATATCCTGTTCTATGTATATGGGTATGTTCTGAGCTAACAAATATGTATGTGCTTCTGAATATATACACACACACACTATAGTGACCTCTAGGAAGCTTCACTCTTGGTGTAAATCTTTGAAGAAAATACAAAGCAGAGGACATTAAGCACTGTTTGCATACACCTGTGTGTGTGTAAATATAGCACACAATGCTGTTAGTTATTTTATTTATGTTCCTCATTGTCTTACTATGCTAATAATGATTATAATGCATGTCCAGATGGAAGATACTAGTGTGCAAATTTGGTGACAATAGTATTATTTTTGGAAGGCTTAATGAATGGAATGCCTAGCAGAAATGATCACTCTGGTGTGCAATGTCTGCTGGGAAATGATAAGCCTCTGTAAAAGTTCTCTGTAGACTGGCCAAAATTAAGTCCTGTCCAAGTGACACATGCCATGCTAAATTAATTCTGAGCACAGATAACAGTATGATCTTGTCATTGTGGCATTCCTGCTTCACTAACTGGCAAGATGTAAAGCTTAGCGTTGGCGAAACACCACACTAATATAGCCGTACTACTTTTCACTCTCAAACCAACTTTAGACTTTCTTGTCCACATGCCATCATGTTACACATGACCACTGCTAAGAAAGCCATGATGATTATTATTTTCAGCAATAACATCTTCTGTTAAGTGGCTAAACGATTTATTAACTGCTACTTCAGAAATACAGTGTCCTTGTCAGAAATGTCCATTATCTTTCAAAAGTGTAAAATTCAGTACAAGTAAGATAAGACTTGTTGTCAGGAGTAGTTTAAGGCAGCAGCGAGGCAAGCAGGTGTTGGTGAAGATAAACAAAAGACCACCTGGGACTGTGAACAAATGGGGGACTCAGTATTACTTAAGTAGCCACAGTTGGGGTTTAGGGGCTCTTAGGGGTTTCAAAGTGAGACTTTGGCCTAACTCAGAGTTATGGAAAAGCTTCCGTGGACTTCTGTGAGGCAAGGTGCTATAGCTTTTAGTTCTGCTAGCATTCAAAGATGCCATGCTTCTCATTAGCTTAATTTCTGCAATATGAAAGGTCCTGGCCAGCAAATCAATAAAGTGTAACTTGCTTTGACAGAGCCAGAGAGAGATATAAAAGAGATATACTGGAGACAGGAGAATGAGATGTACAGCAGAAGAAACAGTGAGGCTGCCCATGAATGCCTGGTGATGGCATATTGTGCTTTGCTGTCAGTCTGTTGACTCATGCACACTTCAAAAGAGCTCTCAGGGGAGCCAGTTACACGAGTCGCTGCCTGATGCATTGTAAATCACGGCAGTACTTTTTTTGTTTGTTTGTTTGGATGGGCCTTGAGTGTGCCTAATGCTGTTTTGAAACAGCACATAATGGTATTGGAACTTGGGAATTTCAGTAAAAGTGGGGCGGAGGGATAAGGAAAACCTGCCCCTACAGATGGGATCAGAGTTGCTTCATTGTTGGCTGGATGTTTTCTTTAACAGTGTACTGCTCTTGTTCAGAGATGAGAAAGCAGCAGCAGCAATGAGCTTCATGGAAGTAGAATAGAAAAGAAACCAAAAGGCTTAAAGTGGTTTATCTCCATGGCCTGTCTCAGGGATGTTGTCATCCCTAAGGCTTGGTCAGAAAACAGGGCAAATGTTTCAGAGGGTCTGGTCAGGGGTGATGCTCCCAGGTGCTGCTTTGGCATGGAGTTTCCTCCTAGGAACAAAGAAGTGCTTCTCCTCTGAGGAGCAGGCAGCAAAGGGTAGCCGTTGGCAGAGTGAACCTTGAAATGTTGCAGCCATAACAATTATAGGAGAACAAGGTCTGGAATTTTAGACAGGATTCCTGGGGAAAGGAGGTTTACATAAGTGCATTGCCCTTGCCTGTTGGTCTGCCTGGGTAACTCAATAACTTTGGAAGCTGTAGGGCAGTTCCAGATAAATTTTACAGAATTCAAAAGAATCTCTCCACAGAAGGAAAGTCAGCGACAGGAGTTCAGTTATGTCTGCAGTGACAAACCGACAAGGAGGAAATTTTGAGTGCCCCAAGCACAAGACAAAAAGTGGTGAGAGTTTGTATCTTAGTTGAAATGGGGTAATAAAAACATGAGACACAAAGCTGCAGGTAAACATGAAGAGCATCTCACTCCCTGTGGAACTATTTAGGTCTTTAAAATGATGATTGATGGATCATTTGTATTTTTAAAGCCAGAGTAGGGATGCTTGCAGTGACAAATCCACGTGTGTAACTGCAGTAATTGCACAGATGATGAGTGACTTAGTAAAACCAAATCTGATGTCTCCTTGATTTCTCTTTGAAAACAATCAATCAAACAACCTCAACCAACCAACCAACCAACAGCAATAACAAAAACATTCATCACACAAAAACAAATATTTATCTTGGTGAAGTTAGTTTTGTGCAAAAATGCTAAACAAATAGTTTTGTCTGTCCCTAATTAGAGTTCAATTTCTAGGGTACAGCACAAAAAAAGAGATAAGTTCAGTTGTCTTCCTCTTTTTTTTACAGTAGATTTAGTGGAATTTAAACAATGGGTAAATTATGACAAAGCTTTTATTTCAATGACTGATAATATAACAATGCCTTCAACTATGTTGCTCGAAGTATTTTGAATGAGTAATGGAAATCAGTTCTCTTAAACTTGTGGAAGCAGTGGCAGTTCCTATAAACTCAAAGCACAGAACTACCTCTGCAAGACTTGCAGATCTAAGAGGATAAAGTTATGAAACATTAAAACTAAGCATAATATCCAAGTCAGAGATTATCAATGAACCTCTGGTGCTGGCAATTCATGAGCTCCCAGGGCTGCATGGGCTTTTTGCCTCTTGCTTTGGCACAGATCATTAAGGAAATCCCTCTTCTCTTTGGAGTGCCAAGGATATAATTCTGATGGATTTTAAAATTAACAGGAGGGATTATTTGCAAGGAAAGTTGTTCAGCTTCTCATGTTGCTTTACAAAACACAAGATTTTTTTATTTTTTTTTAATATCCTTATTTTGTTCAGTGATATTATGATTTCCTCGTACTCAGAAGACAGTACAGGACTCCCAATTTACAAACTTGTTCTTTCATGGCTATCAAAGCTTGTAGAGTTGATGATCGTGTTTTGTTGATAGCAGTGATCACAGCAGTTACAGCTTTAAAAAAATTGCATCCAGCCGTGCAGACACAACATAACCACCAGTTCCCAGATTTCAACCTGGTTTTAGGTGTTGTCTGGTATTTGAAGTTTCAGATTGTAGTACTTGCAGTTAATAACTTACAGAACACTTGAAATACAGCCAAAGTATGAAAACAGCTGTCATTACAATATGCAGATTGAAAGTCAAGGGACTTGATTTCCATATCTGATACTGAAGGACACTGCACAGGGAACTAGCAGTGGTCTTTCCATATCCATAAACCCAGAACAGTTCTTACTGCTGGGCCAATGCTGGGGAAAAGGCTCTCTCCAGTTAACATAATGCCATTTGTATTGCTACAAATATGACCAAATGCACAAGTTTGCTTTGTGCTGTTTTGTATCTGTACTTTGACTTCATGTGAAGTTGCTGTGTATGCTTAATGTTTTCTGGCTATTGCTGTCTGGCAGGGTGGCAGCCATCCAGGCAGCTCTGAAGTCAGACTGTAGCAATGAAATGGTGCCCAGTGTGTTACCTGCAGACAAACAAGTAGTTATGTAGGGTCAGATAAGCAAGTGCTTCCTTCACTGGATAGGCAGAGATTAATGGTGACACCTGATCTTGCCACTTGGGCCTCAGAGAGGGTAAAAGGCTGAAAAATTATAAAGCACAACCTGGCCTCTGAGGAATAGAGGGAGGAGATGGTGAGCAGAAAGTCTTTGAGACAAGAGCAGGGAGTGATGAGGATCCCTGGCTGTGTGGTTTGCAGATTGGCTACAAGGAAAATTGGCATCAGAAGCCAATTTGGATACCTCACAGAGCTGTGGGTACAGGTTTTACTTCTTCTAGGAAATGAGCATGGGTATTTAGTTTAGATGGTCAGATAATGTGAGTGTGCGTGTGAGACTGAGTTCACTGCCTCTTTTCAGTTATGGGTCAGTGACCTCTTTGCTAGTGTACCTCTAGTATCACTGAGTTATGGTTTACTGGGATGGTTCTGCAAGTGGTAGTGAATGGAGAACCTGCTGCAGAGACAAGACTTTAACTTCTGCTTGTGGCTGTGCTACCTGGTACTCCTCTGAGTCAGATACAGATATGCTAGACAAAAAAAAAAACAACCCAACCATATTCTTAGCTGAGCTGTGGCTTCCTTGATTGGTATATTAGGAGAGATGAACTAGTAATGACTTACATATCTGAATTCTAGTGAGGCAGGTGCTGTCTGCCTAATATGTACCCAAAGCCCCAGTGTCAACACTAAGGGGGAATGATGTAATGCCACCTTACAGCCACAACCATCCTGAGATCATGAGCTCTCATCTAATGAGCAGTTTGAAATAGCTCTTTGCCATTAGTATTCCACCAACAGATTTGTAGTTAACTAATTAACTAATCCCTTGAGCCAGGTAAAGAGATTAGAGCAGCTCTTGCTGGTAGAGCCTTTGTTGGGCCAAAAACATAAGATCAGATGTTTTGATCATACTGCTGGTGGTATCTAATCTCAAAGTCATTTTTAATCATCTGTGGAATGATCATCTGAAAACCCAGTGCAGATGTAAAGATTGCAGCAGGAGAAAGGAGTGGGAGGCAGTAAACTGATAGGAAGGGAGTTTTGGCAAGGATTCCTATGTGCTACTTATATCTTTAGTTGAACTTTCCAAGCTCTTCTAGCTGTTACTGTGAATAATAGGTTTGTGAGGCCTCAGAATTCTCTGGCCTTTTATGAGAAGCTTGGGTAACTCTCCCTTTAGGAAATATTATGCTATTTTGAAGTAGTAGAATTCTGCACAGATGGATGTGAGTCCGTACAGATTATTGTGATGAATTTCATGGATTTAGAAAAGAGTTTGCCTCTGTTCATTTCCCCACCCTGTGTTTATATTACTCAGTATGTCTCTAGGTTAGTGGTAGGGTGAAAAAATAATTTTTCCTCTTTTCCCACCTTTCTTGCCCTTCTTCTATTTTTTCCCCCCTTTCTTGCCCTTCTTCTATTTTTTCCCTTGCTATGATTTCCCTCTTACTAGTATTTATTTGGAGAACATCTGTGTTATAAAGCCACAATTATTACTGCAATTTATCCTGTAACATGAAAACAATGAATTAGAGTGTAAAGTAATATTATATTTCTTAGTTTGGGGATGTACTCTTAAGGATTTTTAAAGTTTCTGGTTATTTAACTTGGTATGCAGGCTTCTTCTAAGCTAAATACATATTGTTTCTCTACTATTCAAATATCAGTGCTAAGTAATTACTGAAGCCTTTTTATCTTCCCTTGGCTTTCAATGACTTTGAAGTTTGGTTCAGGTCAAGTTGTACATTCATCTTTTAAAGCTTCTGAAGTGATAACCTCAGCCTGTCCTTTAGATCCTGAAAGCTTACATTTCTGTTCAGTTTTAATTTAGCTCTTCATGTTCTGTACCAAAATTATTAGAGGTACCAAGTGATTTGGTTTTAATGAAAAATAGGAGACTTGCATCTGGCATTGCACAGACTTTGGAAGAATGTATTTTGGGGAAAATTGTTGGATTTTTGTTGGATTTTGCTGCAACTGTCACCTGTCAGTTTGTTTTCTAACAAAATCTGATTTATGGGTATGAAAATAGAACCCTTGAAAGCTGCCTGTTCAGGGAGAATGTTTCCTTAATTGGCACATCTTTACTCATGATTTGAAGTGATGTAACCTTATGTCTTGGAATTTCCTTTTTGCCCCCCAGAGAGTTTAACTTTTACAGCATGTCTATGTCTTTACATATGGTTGTATGCACTGGGGTAAAAGGAAGTGGTATAGATACAAAATTATATATTTTGTAAAGTTTTTTGTTTTCTGCATCAACATCATAATCTGTTTGGCAGATTTCTATCATCATTCTTCTGGAGAATTTTGTACTCTTCAACGTGGAGCGTGCATTAGAACGTTCATTTTGAATTATGAGCTGCTGCCTTCCCAGAAAAAAGTGTTTAGACACCTTGGAGAACAACCATGGTTGGCCGATTTTTAGTGATTCTTAGAGCTGCTGAACTATACCCTTGAAGGGCAGGGCTGTTATCCCAGGCCTGGGAGCTAAGCCTTCAATATCATTGAAGAGTTGTAGCAATCTTTGATTCTGCAGCTCTTAATGGCACCAATAATCTTGATTTTTAGACCAGCAGAAGTTGTGTTGTTTTCCACAGCAAGTTTTGGGCACTTCTAGTCTGGCTGCATTTGTGGAATGTGAGCTGTAGTTGAATGGGGAATGTGGAATATGATGCAGTGGCTCATTGTGAGATCTCATTTGCCATGTAACCATGGGCAAGTCCTGATCCTCCTTTAAGAAGGGAAGATGGAGATGCTAAAGGGGAAGTTGAATCCAAAAGTCAATGTTACAGAGCCTATATTTAGGTACTGCATGTTCTGGGTACTGCATGTTCTTACTTAGTGCCTTATTAAGAACTGACATATATGTCCTTTATAATGAGTTCTGAGGAACGCTTTGGACCTGTTCCCAATCTCATGGTATTTTATAATGAGGTCAGCTTTGATACCAGAGAAAAGATTGCATAAAATTTTTATTCTTTTGAGCAGAAGAATTAGGTTCTTGCATGTGGAAAGACTTTGACGTTGGTTGAAGTCTTCCCTTGTTCTGTGATTTCACTTAGTGATAGTACTGAGATAATGCTGGAGCTAAATTATAAAGCAGTCCTTTCAATATATGCTACTAAAATAGTGAATTAGCTGCCAAAAGTTCAGGTTTGTTGAGAATCACTCCCTTTTTCATAATTAACAGAATGCCTTCACAGGCACAGATGTATAAACTCAATGCTAAAGCATTATGATAAGCCTATAATGATCATGCATCAATTTGCAACAGATAAGTACTTCCTTAATGAACTTTTATTTCACCATTTCAGAAAAAGAAAAAAAAAANGTAAGAGATTGGAGTTCGGAGACCTGGGTAAAGGCAACACATTTGAATTTCTTTGCTCAGAGAGTTCCTGTATGTTGTGGTAACTGCCACTGTATATGTGCTGTTGAGCTATAGAGAGGTAAGGTAAAATGTGTTTAGCACGAACCTCCAGGTAAAAGGTTTAAGCTAAATCATTCTGTCTCCTTTTGATAAGCCAAAAGCAACTACATATTGTGTTACTGCAGCACCCTGGTAAGTGATGACACTTACTGGGATCAGCCAGGATCCTGAGGTTAAACTTCCCTGCTAAAGGAATTAAACAATGAATTGGTAATGTTTCTTCTTTGATGCCAGTGTTGTTTTCAAAACAGTGGATTAAATGAGGAAAGTTTCAGTTAGATCTAGTTATCCCATTAGAAAGTGTGATTATGCAATTTTAGAAGTATTTTGGGACCTGAGTTGTTAGTTCTGGTCATCTCTGCATTCACTGAAGTGCAAAATCTAGCTTTGTAAATGGTATTTGTTTGACTGGGCAGTCAGCCCTGGCATAATCCCTAACCATGACTCTGTCCAAGTAAGTCTGGGGCTGAATTTACTTTAAGGAATGAATACACATGATGTTATGCTTGCACTCTACGTCCTGTTTCTTCATTCATGCCAAGTGGGAAACTGAACAGTGTGTACAGCAGCTCCTGCCTGGCTGTCCCACATGGAAGGAACAGCCTAGGGAATGCTGAGTCATGTCAGATTTCACCGTAGTGGGACACAAGTTTTGTGTAATGTTGCTGGAACGGATGGGTCCTTTACAACCAAATTAAAAATACCTCTAACCTGACTGCTACTATTCCCCCTACCCCTCATGTTTATTTGTATCTGCATGTGTTTGTTTACAGAAAGTTGTTTACTTGTGCTTAGTGCCATTTTGGATGCCTTGTGATCAAATTCATCCACAGGTCATTTGATAAAAATCAGTGATCCAGAGGTCTGGGTAAAACATCCCTGTGTGTGGCACATCATTTTGTCCTTGATCTATGACCTAGAGATCATACTGAAAACACCATGATTTAGAAGAGCTAAACTTGGGTAAAACTGATTTTGATATTTTCCAGAGGAAGAATTAATTATTTCAAGAGTTTATCTCCAGCATGGCAGGAGAAAGGAAAATTAAGGTGTTTGTTAAAAACTCCTGTTTTCAGACTCTTTGCTAGTTTCCTCTGCTCAAATTCAAACACCGTAGGATTCTAGGCAGTTTTGTTTTGAAGATTTCACCTGCAAAACTTCTCTGTCAAGGATTCAGTTTCACATATGTATCTTGGTGACTATTAAGAAACATGTTCCTTGTATTCAGTAGCTATGTATTATTTTCAGTTTAACTTTGGGCCATTGGGTCCCTCCACCAGTATTTAAGCATCTAGTCTTGCTCTTGCATTTAGAAACCCTTTTGGAAGGATTGCTGATTTCCCAAGTCACTGTATTTGAGCTGGCTGTGCAATCAGGAGGGAACAGGAACACCTGTGATTTCCAGTATGAAAAATAGACTGTTCAAGTCCCGTGTAACACCTAAGGTTGTAATACTTCTCTCTCTGTCATCATTCTCTTCTGGAGTTCTTTCCCTACCACACTGTGGATACTTTTCTTTATTTAAAAGATGTGATCTTTAAATCGGGAGAGTCATTGAAGAGGTAATGCCAGTCATTAGCTAGAACAAGCATATGCTGCTTAGTCATGAAGTGACACACATCCCAGGGGAATGTTCCCGTTACTGGATTCCTGCATGCTCTGTAAGAGATCTCTTCCAGTCTCTTGTAACCAAATATTTATCAAGTCAGAGAGAGAGAATTACTTCCTCTCTCACTCAGCTGCACCCTCACTGAGTGTGGTTCATTTCTTTGCTTTAATGATTGTGTAGTTATTTACATGAAATTATATAAAGTTATTTAAATAGTTTACCTAATAAAGACTTACCCAACAGTCTGTGTTGTACAGAATTACAGACCCCTGGATTAAATTCCATTTTAAGGGCCTGAAACATGATCTTCCATGGTAGCTGTAAATACTCTAACCACTAAACTAATACGAGAGGCTAAGTGCTAAACATACAGGGAGAAAAATCTTGGTTTGGCTTTTGTGAGCACTGTGTAAATCTTAGGGATGGCTCAGAGCTGACCTGCAGGGTCCAGTTATCCTGGTGAATATGCTGGAGGAAGAGCCTGGTTGAAGGTTTCTGCTTTGGGCTTCAGGAGTTTGCTTCAGTCAGTGGCATACCTATGGAGTGATCCTAGGATAGGTTTGAGGATATCAAATCATGAAAGTGTATCTACATGCTCTGTTAGACAGTAGCTTTTGCAGAAATCCCTAGTGCTTCCTCACCTAGTATCACTTGATGTTGTGTCTTCTGTGTTTGTATGGTACCTTGGAGTTAGTGATACAGGAATGGATGAGTTGTATGTGTCCCAGTATTGTCATTTTAGAATGAAAACAACAACAAAAAAAGTTAAATGATCCATGAAACAATCATAAAAGTATCTCAATTTCTCAGGGAAAAAACAGAATTAAAAACCTATTTGTAGATTTTTAGGTTCTTGTTCCTAAGAAAGATACACTTCTTGTTCCTAGATGCTTCTTGAAAGTATGAAAAAAAAAAAACCAAAAAAAAACAAAACAAAAAAAAAAACAAAAAAAAAAAAAACCAAAAAAAAAAAAAAAAAAAAAAAAAAAAAAAAAAAAAAAAAAAAAAAAAAAAAAAAAAAAAAAAAAAAAAAAAAAAAAAAAAAAAAAAAAAAAAAAAAAAAAAAAAAAAAAAAAACCCAAAAAAACCTGAGTTCATTTCAACTATAGATGTAGTCACAGTAAGCTTGGTGGACACCACCATATCCCTTCCTCTCCAAAAGGAAGAATTTAACAGCTGGGGGATTTTGCTTCCTGTAGGGTTTTTTAAAAGACTCTGGAAGTCAGGAAGATGTAGAGGCTTTTCAGCATAGACAGAAGCTCAGTAAAGTAATTGCTTTATTCAAGTCTTGGCAGGCAGTGGGAAGGTGAGCAACCTTTCTGGAGAAAAACACCAGGCAGTACTTGCTCACTAGACAGAGCTGTATGATCAGAGGTCTGCACAGAGCTCTCCAAAGAAAAAACACCTGCTACAATTCAGGCTGCTACTAGGTAAATAACCCCTTATTAAAGCACAAACTGATGCCTCTGAAAACTATATTTCTATAACTAAGGAACTGCCCAGCTCTGCAATAGTTTCACTGTCTAGGTACGTTTAAAATACAGTGTGGCATGAAGGAAGGGGAAGAAGTTTTCAGGATTATACCTTCATCTGTGCTAATAAGCCTAAAAATTAATTTAAAATCTAGTTCAATTTCATCCCAGGTCTTCATTTTCTCAGTTATTTGGGGTAAATGCAAAGTGGATTTAGTGGCATGTGTTGAATTAAAACAGGATGTGGCCTAAACCACAGCAAGTACAATGTATTTTTCCACAATTCTCTTTTCAGTGTTTATTTCAGTTTATGCTGACAAATATCACATGCTTCCTCTACTTGTCTTTTTCTCTAGAAGTGTTTTAAAATAAATATGGTTGAAGTTTAGGCCTGATTTAATGTTGTGAATTTGAGATCTTTTTACCTTGTCTTGGAAACAGCAAAGTTTAGGACAGTAATGTTAGGGTCTCAGTATCACTGCCTCTGAGCAGGGACAACTTTACAGAGGATGGGCAGAAAGGCTTGGTATTGCTCAGGAAAATGTTTAGGGAAGGGGGCTGAAACTGTCTAGAAACTAACAGCAAACCTTTTGCATGCAAGGTAGAACCTTACAAGCAGTGTCCTCCCCTAGCCAAGGCTTCCCCTTCACTGGGCACACTGGGATCTCATCCACAGAAGGAATGATTTTGTCAGTGATTTCTCCACAGTGAGAAGGGCAAAGCAACAGTGGCATCTCAATAGGGGAATTTCTTTCACTTGCCAAAGGGGAGAGGATAATAGGGCCTGAACTGTTGACTCCATGTAAGCTTGACAGGTCTTACAGGCATATGGCCCTTCTCTACAGACCTACACTGAGTGTTTGGCCTGGTTGGTGTGGAAGTTTTTACATTCCCTGGTGGGATGCTTTGCATGCAGTGATGATGTAGGAGGTTCTACTGGAGCAGCCAAAGCAACAAATTCAGCAGCATCCCATTTGAGATGTGTGCCAACTTTTCCCAGCACACTAGCTCCACCAGCAACCTCATCAGTAGTTTGTGAGAGGACTTCAGTCCCTTGGCACTACAACAGATTCAGGACCTCAGTTTTCCTGAGTTTCCTGCTCCATACTCAGGTCTTCCCCAGTACTGACCTTCAGCCTGCAGGGTGAAGCTTGTGACCACTGTGCCTCATGTGGCTGTGGAAGGGAGGGTGGCTGAGACAATGTGAGGACTATGCCAGCAGAACCATGAGGCGATGCCAAGGGGAGCTCAAGCTCTGCACAGAAGAGGACTTCTGATTTAGTGTGTCCTGATATCCTGGGAACAGGGTTTTCTCATGTCAGAAAGTTGGAGATGTCCCACTGAAGATATTGGACTAGATGACCTGGGGAGGTTTAGATTAAGTATTAGAAAAACGTGTTTCATGGGGGGGGTGGGGTGGTAAAGCACTGGAATAGACTGCCCAGGGAAGTGATGGAGTCACCATCCTTGATGTGTTCAAAAAATGTGTGGTTGTGACACTTGAGGACTTTAATGGTGAACATTATGATGGTGCTAGGTTGATGGTTGGACTTGATGGTCTTAAAGGTCTTCGCCGAGCTTAACAAAATTCTATGATGCAACCTTCAAAGGTCCCAATCCACCCAAATCATTCCATGGTCCTATGATTCTATGAAAGTGGCACTCACAAAATAGATTCCTGTTTAATCAAGTGTGTTTCCCAAGTACCAGGTTTGATATGGCTGTTTCAATTCTATGTGAAAAAAAAAATCTTTGGATTTATTGAAGAACACTAATCTCTTTTAAAAGATAATTAGCTGCCCACCACCAACAGGATTTTTGATGGAAAACTTTTGAATAAAGGTTGTAGAAGTGTTTGTTTAGGTGCAGAATGCTAGTTTAGTGGAATGGCAGTGTAATATATTAAAGTTTTGCCCAGGAATGGTGGATGCATTAAAGATTACCTTGATACTCCAAGTTTTTAAACTAGATGTCTATGGGAAGGGAAAGCAAATTCTGTGTTCAGTACTTTGGTCTTTGCTGCACAATGCATCCAGCAACATTAATATTTACCTTGTACATTATTTTCTCTGCTTTGGAGATGTAAATATGTATTCATACCTATAAGATCATGTTAATTTTGTCAGGAGATCCAGTCTGCCAAATCGTGGAACTGGATTGTTGCCATGGCCGTGACTTATAATGAAAGAGGAGCTTTTAGCTATGCCATGAAATAGGACTCCAGTGAGATTGGTCAGATGTATAATAGATGAGGCCTTGAACTGACAGGACTTAGTGAGTCAGAGTGATTTGGTAAGTAACATGTTTTTCATGCTGCATGTATAAAAGAATGACTAAGAAACCCAGCCCCCAGGGTGAGAATGAAAATAAAAAGGGAAAACTGCTCATATCCTGACCAAATGGGAACAGTCCAAGTCCAGTATTTGGATCCCTATTTTGCCAGTACTTTTTCTAAAGTTTAAGAGACCTTCACCAGAATAAATGCTATTCTAGAGTTTTGCCCAGCCTGTTATCCACAACATCCATAGATTAAAGAACAGCAGGAACTCTAACAGCAACAAAATACTTCCAATCTGAAACAGAAATAATTTTTAAACAAAAGGAAGATAAATATTTCTTCTTTAGACTAAGACCACAAATGGGACATCGCAAGTGTGTGAAATTGGAATTTAAAATGGAAATCTGCAAATAATTTCACTGCTTGCTGCAATGCTAGGGCTTTGCAACAATTCCTTGGAAAAATAGCTTTTCTTTCTCTGTTCACATTTATCAGTCATCATTAAAGAGCTCCTGCATTAAAGTGATTGTTGTAATGAGGAAAGGAAAAGATACTGAGCTGACATCTGAATAAACAGGAGGAGATAATCCATGAGTGACTGATCAAGATTCTTTTTACTCATCATGGTTTTAACGTGCAAGTCAAAAGTTTTCTTAGTAAAGAGAGAGCAACTTTAGGAGTTGACAATTGAACTTGTAGTGAAATGTCATCTTAATATTTAATTAATCAGAAAAGCCTTATTTTAAGTTTGTGAGGGGAATAGCTTAAATAGCAGGCTATTTTGCTACTACTGTTCCTCTCAGCCAAACATTCAAAGCATAATTAAAACCACATCCATCATACAGCATATTTTTTCCCTCTTCTTGCCAAAAATATTTCAATGTATATTAAATGTTTTTCTTCCTAATCAGAATGAGTGATACAAGCTCCAGAGGGCACCCAGCCAGAAACTCCTGAGTTTTAATTTCAGCTTTTATGTTGCTTTTTAGCTTCTTTCACTTCTCTGAAGGGCAGCAATGGCAGTCTACATAACTAATTTTCTTTCACGATCATTCCTATTCTTATTCAGAATGTGGAAGGGAGCTGGGAGCCAGCAGAGCACATGGGGTCCAATGTTTTCAGCCATTTAGGAAGGATGAGGAATTCTACTGAAGCCTCACTGTGCTAGGTCCTCAGAGCAGAGATGCTGACAGGCAGTTCTTGATCCAGATCTGGTGCCACCTCAGAACTACTGTTTATGGACTTGGATGTTTCTTTTGTGACTAGCTGCTGTAGGACCTTACTGGTGGTATTGGTCTCTCTGTCTCTCTTCCTCTGAAAGCTCAAGCAGGATAACAACACAGTGCTAATCAGCAGCCAAGGCCCTGGTCTTAACCATGTCATGATGTTGCCACACAGCCTTTCTCAATAAAACTTATACACAGGAAACTCTTTGGTGTACAAAATATTTATCCCACCTCTTTTAGGTCACAATTTTACTTTTCAGTGCTCTGTATGACACATTTGTGTCCAAACAGCTAACATCTGAACTGAAATCTGTAGAGTCACTTCCAGGGGAAGAATGAATCTGGCATGAATAATGATGACATACTGCTTCAAAAAATTCAAGAGGCCAAGTGAGAAAAAATTAGAAACAGGAGAGTGCCATCCCTGCCAGAGGAGTGTGTCACCTTCTCTCACCAGCTGCAGGAGTTTGTGGTTATTTCCCAACCCAGCTGTCCTGGCCACAGCCCATGTGTGCTTACCTGGTCCCTCCCCTGGACCTGTGCCCTGTGCAGCACTGCCAAACTATCAGCTCCATGAGCTGTTCCTCCCTTCCTCTTCTTATCTGCTGGCACTCTTCAGTTGATAGTGCCTTATTTTCCCCACACACCTTTGCCTTTAGCTCTCCTTGCCTTCATCTTCTCTCCCAGGGGCAGCACACAGGGACAGTACTCATTAGAGGGAAAAGAAGAGGCTTGATCTAGACACCTGTTTTCTAGGTAGAAAAAGCAGCAGGGCACAGAAGACAGCAGAATTTTAACTCAGAGGTGTTATTTTATTTTTTGTGTGTGTTTGTTGTGTACACATCTGAATGGGTTGTGCCAGCCATATGGATAGCAGAACTTCTGGTTTCCATGAAGTTCCCTATTTTTTACCTTAAAGTGCCTGTCGGAGTTCTGGGGTTATATTGCTAAAACCACAGAGTGTAATAAATGTAAATTCTTGATTTCCACGTGAAATTTTTTCAATGAAGCAAATCAGCATAAATGACCTGTGATTTAATCTGAATTTTCTTTTGTGTGTGTGTTGGGGTTTTTTGTTTTACTTTGTTTTTCCCTCAGTCTGATTATACTCCAATACAGTCAGTTCTTTTCTTGTCCTTGCTAGGAATGGTTCTCTTGCTTGTTTCCCAAAACCACTCGTGGGATTAGCTACCTGGAGTTCCAGTGTTCTGGATATTTTTCCATTGTCTCACACTCAGAAATTGGCCGGTCAGTGCCTTTCTGAATATACAGTTCTTATTCCAGCCAGATTTTACCATCTGCTCACTCCCTTGCTAGCCATATAGCCATTATGAACCTGAACAGTTATACTTGGCTTACTGGTATCTTCTTTCAAGACCAGGAACTCTCTCCAAGGCTCAGGGTGTTGGAGGATAAAGTAATTTGGGATCCTTAAGTAGAAAATATGAAGATAATAGCTTTCTTCATCTGTCACATATACTAATGCCACACTATGCTCTGCTGCTCTCAGCAGCCCACTAATTTCTGTCATTCACAGCTATCAGAAGACACTGGTAATTCCAACTCCCTTTCCAATACCAGTAACTTCTATCTTCTACTGAGCTCCTCTTCCCCATTTGGCCTTTAACCTGATCCACATGCAAAGAATTTTGATCACTCTATCAAATTCTCTCCTTTCTTCAACCCCTCCCCCTCAACTTCTACTACTACTATTTTGCCTCCTTCTGACTCATCCCAGAAGACCCTTATGCCTTCCTGTCACTTAAGAACCCCTCCTATAACATTTGGTCTGGACTCTCCATCATCACTATTATTGCTCATTGCACAGAATTTCTCAGCTTGTTCTGTAGTGGGAACTCCTCTGCACTTTCCTCTGATCAATTGCTCCTTTCATGTTGACATTCCAACTGCTTCCTGTTGACTCTCAAATGCTGCCTTTTCAGCAAGCAAATCATGAAAGCACCTTTGTTTCATCTTTCTAGGGTTTTCACCAAATACAGTTGAAACTAAATTTAACTTTTTATTAATATTTCACAGTGGATAATTAATAACCTATTACTAATGCTTTCTTTTGACAGTTTTTATGTGTTCTTGAACTTGCTATTGCCTTGTGTACTGATTATTGCTTATGTACTAGTTATGCAGACGCCTTCCTTGTTAGTCCATAGTGATTCCCTTTTAGTACCATAACCTCTTTTCCATGGCAGCCCAGAAATGTCATATCAGACTGTGATGTTTGGTTCTAATTCTTTCTCCTCTTCAGTCATGAGAAGAGACTCAGGGGTGACTTCATTGCTCTCTACAACTGCCTGAAAAGAAGTTGCAGCCAGGTGGAGGTCAGTCTTTTCTCCAAGGTAATAACATAGGACAAGAGGACATAGACTCAAGTTGCACCAGGGAAGGCTTAGATTGGATATTAGGAAAAAATTCTTCATTGAAAGGGTAGTCAGGCATTGGAATAGGCTGCCCAAGAAAGTGGTGGAATCACCATCCCTGGAAGTGTTCAAAAACCTGTACTGTGAGCACAGTACTTGGGGACATGCTTTATTTCTGAATGTGCCAGTGGCTGGGTTAGCAATTGGATCTGAGGATCTTTGAGGTCTCTTCCAACAGTAACAGTTCAATTATTCTACAACGGCATGCACCAAAAAGTATTTCAGCTGGGTTTATTCTCACTGCTTGGGCTGGATCAGGAGCTGTGAACAGATTGTCTTGTGAAGGTCTGTGGATTCACAGAGCTTAGATAGAAACTGGGCCTAGAAAGCCACAGGCTGACTTTGCTGAAATTGGCTTAGAAAGCTGAGCAGAGGCAGATTTGTGCAGAAGTGTGCCAGGGGAAGGGGAATGTGCTGACTTGCATGGCACCAAAGCTAAACACAGGAGGCATTGGGATGCAGCAGACATGGAAAGGGCTGCCTGGTTCAGACAGCTGAAGGTGGATTTATCTGGAGTGCAAATTAGGCTCAACTTACTGATTCTAGACAATTTAAAGGAAGGAGAATTGCAGACAAGCAGGCTTGTTGCATAACTTATACACTGGAGAGTGAAGCACTGGATCAATGCCTTGCCACCAATGGAACCACAAATGTAGAGCCAGAGCCAATTCACTTTCATGACTTGCCATACCCATGCTATTTCTGCCAGGATCTGGGGTGGGACAGATGAATTCTCCCACAGTACACTGTAAAAACATTGACAGAGGACCTACACAGCCTACTGCAATTACAAACCCTAAGTATCACATCTGGAAAAAATGGAACAGGGTCAATGAATGACTTCACTCACTCAGCCACTTGTAAACCCCTTTCCCTGCAGTGCTTGGCCACTGTCCTGGCATTCTCTCTTATGGTAAGCTGATGGAATGGGAGTGTATTGAATGTGTCCCTCTCAAATTAGTGCTGTACCAGAGACACTCTGGCTGGGGAGGTGAGGGCAGGGAAAAGCCATGCATGGAAATGCTGCATTACTTAAAGGTACGGAGTCCTGTGTGTTGTTATGCTTGGGCTGTGGCATAACAGCTCTACTGAGAGAAACAAGACTGATAAGAAAATGGTTTCTGAGGCTGAGGTCAGGCAGGAACCTGAGCAGAAGCTGGCACAGTCTGTAGCACAGATTTGGTATGTTCCTGTGTACCACCCTCTCTCCCCCATTTTTTTACAGTCATTTAGGCTTGACAAATGTGAATCTTCTAAATTGGGATTAAAGCATTGAAAGTGCTTTGGCACTGAAGACCATTCTAGGATTCTGAGGAGCTCATCCACAACTTCCCACATGTCATAGGCCAAGGCTGTACCTGCTGTATAGAACTTTGGTCATCTTTCTGTTGAATGTTTATGGACTGTTTGAACAGGGAGCAGGTCAAGACAGAGAACGTGGAAGAGCTGTACTTCACTGGAGCTTTACTAGGATTTGCAGGTCCAGATCTGCCATGTGACCCTGCCCCAATGGGGGAATTTTTGATGTAAATTTGCTTTCCCAGTTATAAAATCATAGACTGGTCTGAGTTGGGAGATACCTTAAAGATTATCTAGTTCTAACTCCCTGCCATGGGCAAGGACACCTTTCTCTAGACCAGATTGCTCAGAGCCTCATCCTGAACACTTTCAGGGATGGGCCTTCTCTGGGCAACAAGTTCCAGTGTATCACCACCCTCATAGCAAAGAATTTCTACCTGATATCTAGTCTAAACCTACTCTCCCTTCAGTTTCAATCTGTTCCCCCTTTTCCTATCACTACATGTCCTTGTAAAAAGACCCTGTTGCAGACACCCTTTGGATACTGGAAGGTGCAGTAAGACCTCCCCAGAGCCTCCTCTTCTCCAGGCAGAATAGCACCAGCTCTGTCAGCCTGTTCTCATAGGAGGTGTTCCAGCCTTCTGATCATCTTTGCAGTCTTCCTCTGGACCTGCTCCAGCAGGTCTATATGTTTCCTGTGCTGAGGACCCACAGCTGGATGCAGCACTGCAGGTGGAGTCACACAAGAGCAGAACAGAGGGAAAGAATCACCTTCCTCGACCTGATGGCCATGCTGCTTTTGATGGAGCCGGGGACAAAGCTGGCTTTCTGAGCTGCAAGGGCATGTTAGCCAGCACCTCCAAGTCTTTCTGCTTAGGACTGCTCTCAATCCACCTGGTCCCCTGCATGTATTTGTGCCTGGAACTGACCCAAGTGCAGGATCTTCATTTGGCCTTGCTGAACTTCATGAGGTTCACGTGGACCCACTTTTCAAGCCTCTCAAAGTTCCTTTGGATGGCATCCCATCATAATATCTATTTGTAAACCAGACCTCCACAAATAAGAATAATGTATTCCTTGAAGCAGGATGTATTTAAAATGCAATAATCCTGAATAATTCAGAACTTCTGTTAGGAACTGCCATAGTGACTAATAAAGCATTATGAAGTTTCCATCTGCAGTTCACCAGTACTAGCCATAGAAAGATAAAATATGATATGCAAAAATGAGACTGTATCAACCATCATACTAGGAAGGGAAATACTTCATTAGACAAAAAGAAATGCTAATGATAATAATAACGGTGTGTACAAAGTAGAAAAGCAAGTGGAAAAGAGAAAATAATTCTGAACCCACTTTTACAGTTTAATAAGGGCACTTCCTAGGAGAGACAGCAGGCCTAACTTCCTGCAAGGAATTTTTTGTTTGAACAAAATGCATAAACTGAGTTACACCTCTGTTATGACCCAACCCGTCCCTGAAAGCACGTGTAGCCCAGGTTCTAAAGGTATAAATCCCTTGAGGTAGATTAGAGTGAAATGATGCTGAGTCATTGGTCCTTGCAAATATACATATGTAGGGTTTATTTTAGAGCAATTTACTTGCAAAAGGAAACAGGTATGCAGCCGTTTGGGTTGTTATTATCTATAGCGACATGGCAATATGAAAATATCACTTCAGAAAATGTATAAGGAAAAGAAGTAAAGGATAAGACTAGAAAGATCTCACCACCATAGACCTCTTGAAGAGATTTACTTGTTGTAATTTCAATATGTGATGGTCTCAGTCTTGATCAAAGTGATGGATCAATCAGGTGGTGGGGACAGTCCTGGGGAAATCCATAGAACACAACATCTG
Organism: Aegithalos caudatus; assembly: GCA_013389925.1. NCBI lineage: Eukaryota > Metazoa > Chordata > Aves > Passeriformes > Aegithalidae > Aegithalos > Aegithalos caudatus. The sequence goes on from WEIU01016460.1 coordinate 27,059, forward strand.
TTGGGTTTACCTTCCTGTTCAGATGGGAATGCCTAGGCACCTCTCCTGTGTGGGGTGGGGAGCTTCACAGTGGATGATGTATCAGTGAGGATAGTGGGACCCTTTGGGAGTTCTTCACACTTTCTAAGACAACACAGCTGCCCATCACACCAGGCAACTGAGTCAATTATGTCCCATCAGCAGAGATGATCACCAAATGTCCCCGGGGAGGGAAGAGGGGAGCCCTACAACCTAGTGGTTTGTGCAAGGGAGGAAAACTTATCATGACAGGATCCCTCTCTTATCTCACTCATAGCCCATCATTTGCCCTCTGTCCTATCATATCAGAGGTTAGCCACAAAAGCTTACCTCCTCCATTTCAACAAAACACTCTGGCACCTTCACAAATGCGGAAATGTTTTGAGTCACTATTCCCAAAGAGTTCAGTCTCTCAGCCTTACTATGAAGGAGCCAAAGTATCCCAGAAACTTTTGAGTTTCAGAGTCAGGCACAAATGCTGTCTCCTTCTGTCTTTTCCTTGTTCTCAATGAATTCCACCCTCTTAAAAGTTCAGCTTCAACAGGAAAGGTGGAAAAACTCTCATTGTAAAAGAGCTTCTGCTATAAGATAATTGAGCCTTCTCAGGCTCAAAAGGAAATTGCAGTCAGGTCTCAGCTTGCCGTATGCAACCTCTAGATACTGAGCTGAGATGCAAAAGCATGAATTTAATCAGCTGTGATTCTGTGTGAGATGTCACTGCCCTTGTGCTTAACTCCATGCTGTCCACCCTTGCTAAACACATTCAACATATTGCTGGACACAGACTCTAAAGGAGCAGAATACAACTTAGGCCCAAAGACACCATCACATTGTAGAACAAATATGGCTTTAGGTTGGAAATAACACTCAAGGTGCTCAGCTCAGCCCAGTGCATTAGATATGTTGTGAGTCTTCTAGAAAAAAAAATTTAAAGACCACTCCAGACAATCAGACATGTAAGCAGTTAGGACAGGGAAAGTACAGTTCACTCTGTTAAGGGTTTGAAGGCAAAGTTCACTATGAAACCTGAAAGTTTTAAGTTCCTTTGCAAAACCTATGTATCCATGCTTACAAGATATTATTGGTAGATGATGAAGTCATTTGTTACTGTAATTATTTCCTGTTCTGAAAAACAGAAGTACCTTTCAAACATTTTGGGATGGAAACAGATCTCACTTGTTAAAAAGTGAGTTACAGACACAGAGCCAAATTTCCCTGTCAAACTTGTACACATACTGGATTTACTTGTATGGTTGTAGGCTAGGATTTGACCAACACAGCATGTCCTAGTCCCAGTGTTTCAAACAGTAGTAGGATGCTCTACTCTGGCTAGCTGTTAGTGCAGGGAATGAGGATGTCTTGGCAGTAAGGTAAATAAAGTAGTGGACTACTAGTTGAGCTGAGTTCCTGGGCTTAGGAAACCAGACTTGCTGAGGCTTCAGCACTACTTTCACCTACGTGATTCATTGTTGTAGCCACCTGCAGCTACCATTAGCTGAGAACCTCTCAGAGGCCTCTCTCTTAGTAGCTCACTAATTTGTGGTACTCTAGGTATTGGTTCAGACCTTATTTCCCCTTTCCCTCCATGGAAGGGCTCAGCCTGCTGACACATTTAACCCCGTCATCTCCAGATATGCACATGTGCCAGTTCTGTCCATGCATGGTGCCAAAGCAAGACTCCAATGCAGACTGGGCTTCTTTTGCAAGATGTAATAAAAGCTGCATGAGATGAGATGAGATGAGATGAGATGAGATGAGATGAGATGAGATGAGATGAGATGAGATGAGATGAGATGAGATGATGAGATGAGATGATTTAAGCCAGAGTTATCAGTTACCAGAGTAGAAGATGAGCTCTATGAGGGGGCATCAGAGCTGCAGATACCCTAGGGAATACCTAGGGATACCCTATCCTGGAAGAGTAGGTATTCACCCATGCCCAGAAGGGTCAGCAGAAACTTCAGCACTTCTACAGGGGACAGAATCCTTCTGGTACTTTATGAGAAGCTTTCCCTGATTCTCTTCAGAGCACACCAGTGTGGAAGCCTTACTGCTGCTGAAGCAGACAGCTACTGAGGCTGAAGCCAGGTCTCTCACCCAATTGCTTGGAGGGCTGTGGCTCAGCTACACTCAGAGCACGCAGACCATATGGTGCCCAGATGATGTATATTAGCATTTATTTAGTGGCCTGGAGTTCTGATGTTTCACTGGCTGGCAAAAGGGACAGCTTCCCTCTAAACAGCAGTTATTGACAGGTGCCAGTGCTTGTGTTTGCTCTTTTGTGGTAATGCAGCCCAGAGTTGTGTCGAGGGGCTGTACAGACAGCATCACAGAATGATGATTAGCAACTTCATGACAACAAAAGTCAAAATGCAAGATTAAAGCACAACATGTAGTTAGCCAACAGGGTACAATTGTCTCCTTTTGTCATTAGGTTGTAGGGTAAGAGAGGATAAGGCAGCTTTGAAATATTTTGGTTGCCACTTGTTATCTAGAACCTTTCTAGCAGAAAGCTGCTAAATCAGCCTAGCCAAGGCAGAGGTAACACTGATGTTCCAGTGAGTTAGAGAAGGCCCAGAACTCTTTAACCATAGCTTTTGTCACATCTACTTAAAAAGTGCTTCTTACTTTTATCATGTAAATGCCAAAAGACATTTGATTTTCCCACTCATACACCAATCCTCATTGTGCTTGACACTGTACAGACATGGAGAACTGCTCACCTCTCTGGAAACACTGGCACAGAAGCTGCTACTCAAACAGCTTTTTTTTTTTTTTTTTTTTTTCTATGAAGGCAGGGGGAGGGGGGAAAGAATTGTTTCTGAATCTTATCAAGAAATAAAATAACANTATTAAGAGGAAATATGCTCAGCCTAATATAAAAATATCTACTAAAATCAACTCAGGAGTCTGTCTGTCTGTCTCCTAGTAAAGATGTAGCTTGTTTCAGGAGTCCAAACTACTTCTCACTGTGGATGGATGACAGGATAAACTGGCATTACCCAAAGTTTCTCTCTTAACTCTGCTCTTACTTAGTACTTGGCTAGAGTAATAACTTATTGCATAAGATTATATAAAACAAGACTGTACTGTGCAAAGTGCCCCAAATTATTTAATCAATATGTCTCATGGTGTCTGGATGATTACACACAAAATGCCAGGGGCAACAAAGCAATAAAAGCAACAAGACACTAGAAGTATTGTTCAGATAGCTGTGTAATAATCTTAGGCAATTTAATTTTCTGTGTTGAAAGTTAATTACTTACTTTAGGGAAACACCGATTTAATATTTTCAGTCAACTAAGTGGCTAAGATTCGTTAAAAAGAACTCAGATTACAAATACCTTCATGCCACATTGCTTTTATTTCCAGGGATAAAACTTCTCACTTCCTACCCCCCAACCAACTTCTGTTCTAAACAGATTTCATATAGTGCTTTTCTCTGTAGCTTTTAGGAACAAAAGCTCGGAATTAAGTTTTATGGACCATGTAAGAACATACAGATATCACAGGTGCTGCTCATCAGCAGCATATAGCAGAGAAATGCAAGGAAATGCACCAAATTAAAATTTCAACTGCATCAGAGATATAATGGGGCAACCTCTATAAGCAAGTCATTAATGTAACAGTGATTAGAGGCTACAACTCAGGAAGATCGTACCTTTAAAAAACAAACAAACAAATCCTCAGGCCGCAAAGGAAAGCAAAGAATAGCAGAGTCAAGAAATGAGGGAGAAATATGTATTGGTGTGTAAAGATAAATATTGAAAACCTCAATAATGTTGCTGAAATGGCCTTTTTAGGTGAGCCTCACTGAATTCAGTACACTTTGCCTGTAGAAGCATTGTCTGTTAATAGGCTTAAGGGAGGCATGGAGGAATTGGAAGGAGAAATAACTAAAATAAACACACCCTAACTTGTTCATAATAACAGCATCTCCTAAAAGCTTTCCTTGCTTTTATAGACTCTTTACAAACCACCAGTAGGTAACAAAAACATTCCTGCAAAGGGTGTGTGTGAACACAAAATCTGTCCTAGGTAGGAATAATCCAGTCAATCACAGAGGCGTAAAGAACATTTCAGAGTTGGGAAAGTAGTGTGAAAATAAACAGCCAGCACCCTTTTGTTTGATACTTGCTCTTCCATAGCAATTCTTGAGATCAAGAGTGGAAGGGGCATAATTGCCAACCCTGAAAACCTGGCATAGGGTAAGATCTTCCAGGCATCACTAGTAAGAGCATCAGCCAAAAGTCTCATCTACTCACCCCCTGCCCTCAGAGGACAGTTCTGCCATGTGTTGTGCATCCAGAGATGTGCACAAGAGTCTGATCTGCACTTTCATCCTAGAGCTTGAAATGCCTGAGGAGCTGCGGTCCCATTTAGATACTTGCCAGCATTTTAAAAGCTGCCACTGAAATACTCTTGAATCCTGGAGGTGAAGTTTTGCTCATCAAAATTTGCAAAGCCTGCCTTACAACTTATTAGCTGCTTTGAATCTTATCTCAAAGTGAGGCCCAAGGTGTGGTACACAAAGTAGGGAAGGGAATGCCTTTCTTGCTTGAAGGTCTTAACCCTTCAGCATATCTAAGGCTTGTAACAGAGAGGGTAGATGCAAGCCCCTGACATGTGGAAGGCATTTAAGTGCTTGCACAAAGGATGGGAGGAGAGGAGTCAAACATCAAATAGAAAACAGAACTCTGGAAAAGCTGCTGTCAGCTGCCAAAGCATGGGGCTATATAAATTGTTGACTGGGCATTGGTATCCAGCCTCTGGAGAAGTCTGACTGCTGGAAGCTCAACTAAAGAGTCATATCTCTGATCAGCTGCATCAGGAAATGCCTGCCTGCCTCGCCTCCTATCTTATTTTCTGGTATTTTCATCTTCATTAGTTTAGATGGCTACTCAGATACACAAAATCTGTGTCCAGAGCTTGGGACAGAAAATTTCAGGGGTAGCAGGCTGCATTCTTTGCAACAGGAACTGAGTAGAACCAAATATCTTTATTAAATGTCATCACTGTCTTATGATTACTGTCCTACCCACATTGCAATTTGCTTCCAAATTCAGCTGCAGCAGTTACCAGGTGGGTTTTCTGCTTATCATGCAGTTGTAACTAGCACTTCATGGCAACAGGTCATCCTCTCCTTTGGGGTTCAGACAGCCACGTGTCATCTTGCAGCAAATGAATCAACCAGAATTCTGCATTTTTGCAGTGTATTCCTTACTCATCATTTTGTACAAGTTTGATGACTCCTTCTTCCTCTTAGGTCTGCATGTAGTAGAGCACCCCCAAATACATTTGTAACAGTGCTGCTGTTCTGTGCCCCGCCTGGGCAAAGTGGCCATTGAATAGATTGAGATGCTAAAACACATCAATAACAACAGTTTGCATATCTAGACTTTCTACAGCAGAAAAACTAATTATTATTGGTTAAGTTATAAGGTTGTGCTCAATTAGGTTACAAAAAAATCAAAGTCTGAAAGAAATGCTGTCTTCTGACAATTGAAAATTACATTGCTACCTTTTTATTATTTTTTTAATTAGCAGATAAGAAGGGTGGACAAAATGGGAGGATTTAGATTCATGACCAGGTTCCTGTCTTTGCTAACTGGATAACAGTAACAGTGTTATAACTCGTGTTTTGTACAACATATATCTCAGGTTCTAATAAAGATACAATACCTTATCCCCCGAATTAGTGAAAGAAATAAACAGGCAAGTACTAACTGCAAGTAATTTTGTTCCATTAAATTCTCTTCCAAAAATGAATCATAAAGTTCATGAGCTTATCTTACTAACATGAGTCTTGTCAACTCTCCTTTTAACTAACTCCAGCCCTGTAGCTTTGAAGCTAGGGTTGTGGGGCATGGAGCTGAGCAAATTTCCCAGGAAATCTTGTGCATGTGTGTGGGAGGGGGCAGCGTGCCACGATTGTGGTCTCACTGTAGCTTTTTGCAACCATTTCCAATGTCACAGTGACCTGCAGTTATTTGAAAAGGAAGTTTCCAGCTGCAAGTATCTTTAATTTGCAAGTCTTACCTACTCAGTGAAAGAAGCCTGCTGGGACTGGTATGCATCCCTATTAAAGTCATGTGAACGCTTTTTTATGTTTTTAATTACACCATTTACATGACACCTCTGATCTCACGATGATTACATAGGACCTCTGGTTAGGTTTGCCTTTCACAGCTAAAGAGTGCTACCGAAACAATTTTTATATTTAAGCACCGGGATGTGCCGAGTGGAACCAGAGATGAGTCAGCAGTTAGCTGGGGTTATTTGAATAGCAGAACGAGCCCTGCCTGCCGCTAGGAAACCGTCCACAAAGGTCAGACCGAGTGCTTAGGATTTAGGCACCACCACCCTGGTGACAGGAATTCTCTCCAGGCCTTGGCGGTTTTTAGAACAAGCACCGTGTTATTTGACATTTGGACATTGCTGTATTAAATACCGGGCGCTTGGTATTTGAATGAAGAATGCTCGACACCATCGGTACCCACAGTGAGCCATGCCTGCCACACTGACAGATGCTGCTGTCTCCCCAGACACGGGAGTGAGGTGCTAAAATTAGTAACTATTAAAACAAGGGTATTGAGTAAGGATCTGCTGAATCTCATCAACATTAAATACTGAAGGGAGGTAAGGAGTCACCACTGCCATTTCTACAGGAGCTGGGGCTGTAATTCACATGTAGGGACAGCACAGCTGACAAATTGGGCGCCCCAGTACTGAGAGCTGAGTTGCTCAAGGGTAATCAGGTGCTGAGCAGCTTACAAAACACAGCATTCAGAGTAAAGACATTGAGAACCTTTACAAGTTATTACCTACACTGGCAGGAGTTTGTGGGGGGGCATACAGGATGTGTGAGACAGTTCCCTGGCAAGGCACTACTTCTCACAAACAGCCCTGGAGAGGAAACGGTTTATAAGCTAAAAATCATGTAGTGTTCAGCTCTGTTGCCTCTGCAACCACAGGAAACAAGCATCCCAGCCCCACTTGTGAGTCATGGCTTTTGGGAACTTCACCTTGAAGAGCAGGAAAGAATCCTCTCAAGGTAGAATGGAACTCTTTTATTCCTTCTTCTGGGATCATTGCCTAAGCTACTTCATTTGCCAAAAAAAAAAAAAAAAAAAAAAAAGGCACAATAAGAAACACAGCTGCTTGTGATGGTTCCACCCTCCCTTATTCAATTGTTCAGTGGTTTAACATTCAGTCTGAATGCTGAATGTTGCAGACCTACTTTTAATTCTCTCTTCTAGCTGAGAGGATTCAAGGCCACATTGTTCCCGCCCTCCACTCAAGTGACCTATCTACAAAACAGCTGAATTAATAACAAAAATAAAAGGAGAAAGACATCCCATTACAAACGCCTTCATGTTCTGCTGACCCACTTCAGTGAGAACACTTGAAAATTCTGTGGCTCTTATTGAGAATGATTTTGCCAGGACTAAGAACTGCAATTAGTCTATAAAACCAGTGTTGCTTGTTCCAGACACACACAGACTTCAAGGCACCCTCTGCATCAGAGCTGAGCAGGGGGTTAAAATTTCTTTGCAAGAGAAATCCCAGGCCTCTGAGTTACACACCAAAAATCCATTTTTATCATTCTCTCTGACATGCTTTTATGAGAACATTAAGTGCCATTAAAGTCAAGAGAGTAAAACCAGGATTCTGCCTAAGGCGAGGCTGAGAACAATAGTATTGGTGAACTACAATTAGTCATCTCAAGGCCAAATTGCATATAGGTGTTGCTATACAACAACACAGCCCTGGCCCTTAAGCAAGCACTGGGGTTACCAATTGCCATATATTGCTGTAGGTAAATACCAGCTGCCTCACTCTGAGCCCTAGCAATTTAGTTTATATCACAGGTTTTAGTCTTTTGTATGTAAACAAAGTTATGCAAACATATACATTTGAATTTGGGGTAGTTTTTTTTCAAAGCTAGTCTTAATGAAAGAAGAGCTCTCACTGAGATACCGAGAAGTGAAATGCAGGAGCAATGTCTCTGGTTTGAGTTACAAGGAAGGCCATAAGACCTTTTGAAACCCAATCTTTGCCAAACAGACACCACACGTGTGTTTGTGCATGTAGGCCTGTAACAACGGCTTGCAGAGGCCTCGTTTTGCTCTATTCTGTAATGAACAAATTTGGTTAAGGGCCAAAAACTCAACACGTGCAAGAGCTGCAATGTGAAAAATCCTGGCACCATTAGCCTTTGCTATGGCAGGAACAGAACTTCTGTGGGAACAGAGCATATTTTCTCCCTATGCAAGATACACCAAACGAGCTTTTTGGGACTAAAAAAAAACAAACAACCAAAACAACAAAACAACCAAAACAACAAAACAACCAAAACCAACAAACATTTGGGCTGGGAGCCGCTGGCCCTCACAGCGGCGTTCATGCCGGGAGCTGTGCTGCCACCTCCTGCTGGCTCCGGGGACGGCCCCAGCCGGAGGCCACGGGACTTCACCTCCTTCAGAAGCGTCAAAATTGGTACTAATTTCACTGATAGTTTACACAAGTTCTTGTTCGACTTTTTAATCTCTGCCCCCTCCGAAAGTAAGTATTTCTCTGGGGAGGAAAGAACAAAGGAAAGAAGAAAAAAAAGAAAAAAAAAAAAAAAAAAGGCAGTGATTGAGGGAAAACATTTGTGAAGCATTTGGATTTCTGCTGACTCCGTTCAGCACCTTTTCCTCCTTTATGCTTTTCCATTGCCTTCGTACAGACCCAGTCAGAGGGATCAGGTCATCCTGTGTGCACAGCTCCCACGCCTTGACAAAGCTCTCTGGGACCTCAGGTAGAGCAGGAACTTCAGAGCTTTCATCACTGTCCTCTGGTGACATTTCTTAAAAGTTCAGTTCACAACAGCAGCCTACCAAGAAACAGCAAAATGCTCTCAGCCAAATGACTTTTCTTAATTTTGTAACGTAAATTCTGAAGGGATTAACAATGTAATTCCTGGGAGTGTCAGCTCTGATCATCCTTTCTCTCAAGACAAAAAAACCACAGAACCACAAGCATTCCGATTACGGCAAAATTGCTTCAGAACACTGTAGCAAATCTGCCATGCCTTCCATACCACAAAAACTATAGAGGATAGAACTATGAGAAATGGAACAAAAAGGAATGCCTCAAGTCTCACACATCCAAAACACCACTCACAGCACGAGGTCTTAAAAAATATAGTGTATATTGTTTCATTTAAAAACCGGGAATAGTATTTTCAGACAGAAAACAAAAAGGACAGAGACAGCAGACCTTTCTTCTTCCTTCATCCAGCCCTGTTCTTACTATGCTTTGAAAAAACAGAAAGATAAAGAAATACATGGTTGCAATGAAATGTCATTAATTCGGTATTAGCAGCCCCACAGATCTGCTAGGAAGTATCACTCAAGCAACTCCACCCATGTATGATATCTTGTTTTAAAAAATCCACTGGGATTTACATTACAAGTTTTTTAAAAGTGGTATTAATATAGTACTCAGTGTCAAGAAATGGAGGCACTGAGGTGGTAAAATACATGCTCAACTACATCCATGAGATTTGAAATGTTTAATGTGCAAGTCTCGGACAGAAATGATTAATTTACAATTAAATTTTACACTAGAATTTGAAGGATGAGAATTTCTTCTTCATGTGTACGCTCACAGTAGCAGGTGAAATACTCGGTCGCTGAAGTACAAACATCAGTATGCTTAAGTGACTTATGCATCATTTTTAAGGCAAAAATAGGTAACAACATGACTGCATACAGCCGCAAAAATATTTACAGATATCATTAGAGAATCATACTTCCAGCATGAAAATTTTAGTCATGCTTTTAGTAGATAATGATTTATTTGAAAAATTATCATTAAAAATGTAACATTAATCTAGCTAGGATGAGTAGCAGTGACATTTTTACCCGGGCCTCCACACTCTCTGATCTTTGCCCCTCAACCTCTATCACTGTAAGCTGTCCTCTCTCTCCCTGCCACTTTCCAGTCATAATACAAAGGTGCAGGTGTGCCCAAGCAGCCTTAGGATCCACAGAGGAAGAAGCTGCAGTGCTAAATATGTATGCAAAGGTCCCAACAAGAAAAAAAAGAAAAAAAAATCCTGAGAAATAAAATTAGTGAGAAGAAAAAAAAATTAAAGGTGCTATCCGCAGGTGTCTAGGAATTTTCTCAGTCATCCTTGTCTTTTGCTCCATGTTTCAGGATGCGCGTGAATTCGATGTAGTTGAAGTTGCCCTTTTTGTCGATGGGGGCCTCTCTGTAGAGCTCATCCACCTCTTCATCCGTGAACCTGTCCCCCATCGTGGTCAGCAGCTCCCTCAGGTAGTCTTCTTGGATGAACCCTGGGATGAGACATGCAGAGAGACACAGAAGGGAGGCCCAGCCTCTTAGCTGGGTCTCCAAAAGCAGCAGCACAGACATGCCAACAGACAGGCAATTAACCAGTGCAGCACGCAATATATTACATTTGCATCTGCACAGAGCCCAGAAAGTTCCTTAACTGAATTCTAAAGAAATTCCTTGAGTGCAAAGGGAAAGGAAGTTTAATGCATTTCATACAGATTTTTGAAGACAGGGCCTGACCTGCTGTGGTATAATAACACTTATTTCCATCTACTGATCTTCAGCGGCTCAAAGTGGAAAAACAAGTTCCTGTCACTGCTAGTCTTCGTTATACAAGCAGTTCTCTTAAATGAACTATATTTTTCTTGCCTTAATTAGATATATTTGCACATCCTCTATAAACTAGTTTCCCCTGGGGACTAAATAACCACTCTGGCTCTTCAGTACTGCACAACACTGTTGCTGGAGGCAGTTTATGTGGATACAGTGAATTCCTGGCAAATGTCCAGGGAAGGAGTTTATAACAGAAGAGACTTTCAGACAGGACTGAGCAAGTTAGCTCAGGAGGCAGGAACAATGTTTATGGTGAAGTAAAGGTGGAGAACCCAATTAAAAAAAAAAAA
>WEIU01016460.1:38065-57950 GCA_013389925.1 Aegithalos caudatus
AAAAAAAAAGAGGAGGAGAATGTATTATTTATTTTATGCTAAAAGAGCAGAAGAATTTTGAGGAAGTTAACAAAAATACAAAAAGGAGCAGTTTCTAGGTATCTTCTGCTAATTCGATTTCAAGAGATGGGCAGAACCACCAGTTGCCAAATAATTCCAGGAAAATTTAGAGACGAAAAAGGAAACATGCATAACAAAGGACAGACAGTAGAATGCAGAAACTGCTAAATGCTGAAATACTACCAGCCATACATTTAGCAGCACAATAGTTGCTTCATTTGAGAAAGAAATTGGTTATTGAACTTTAGTTGGAGGAATGTCAGTAACAGAACAGAAGAGGTAGAAGTAGGTTCCAAAAAGAATGGTAAGAAAGTAAACTCTGTGGAACAGCTGGAAATCATATGTAGACACACACATCAACTAATGTAGATTCAATTAGAATGTGATAAAATGTACTGCTTTGGAAAAAGAGTTGCATAAGTTAAGCAGAGTTCATTAGAGAGACAAAACCAAACAGGGAATCAGGGGACCAAAAAAAGCAGTCAATGAGCATGACAAATTAGAACGGGGGTGGTGTATGCTGGGGGTATGAAAAAAAAATGTGTTTCAACATATGCTAATGAAAACAGCACCATATCCCAGTGTAGACCAGCCATCAGCTACTGACTGCAAATGAAGAAGGCTAGCAGCATTCTTCTACTTCAGAAATAGGGAGAATGTTCAGTTAGCCAGGCCCATCCTAATCGGGTCCAACCTTGGAGCTCTCTCTCTGAAGATGGGTGTAAAGAGGGAAAAGGCAGCTAAACAGATGAGACACTCATTCTGCTGTCCTACAGAGACCAAGCCATGATGAGAGATGACATAATGATTAGTATTAAAAAGTGCAAGGCCTTTGGTGCTGCAAGTTTAACCTCAAGGACTTAATTGCTCCTGTCTGAACAGGCAGTTGTTTGAACACTGAACTGGGCTGCCAGGCCAGGAGTACGCCACAAGTTTTATCAGCAACAAATTGTAAAGCAAACAGGGCTCCTGTCCCTCCCACACAGCTTCAGCTGTGGAGGGGGAATAACAAATAAATAAACCAAAACTTCAGATTCAGCCTGTTGCAGGCAGCACAAAGCAGATGACAATCAAAGACCAGATAGAAAATAACCCCAAATGCAGACAGATCCAACTTTTATACTAATTCCATAGCACTACACATGATAGTAATGCTGAAGCAACAGATCCAACTAGGTTGGCAATATAGGAAATGTAAGTAAAACCTAACAAGTATGACTACCTTATCCTCATCTATAGAATCTGATTTGTATTGCTCCCTTTCAAAAGATGTACACTGATGTAGAGCTAGAAAATCAGGCCCATAACAAACACACACGTGGAGACCATGAAATGAAAACAGAAGTATAAGAGTTTGATATAGCTGGAAATGCTCTTGTACATTTTTAGAAGGAACAAACTGATCAGAAGTAACATAAGAGGATAAAATGAATAAATGATTAACAGAACATGGGTTCTACGAATATGTCACATGCTATTTTGAAGACTTCATTTGGACTATTATGAATCAAAACTCAATAAACAGCATAACTATCTCACATGTTTCCTAGTTAAAATTTGAGGATGGCACAAGACACAAAACAGGCTGTAGTATCCTCAAACTAGTATCCTCAAATCACTGTAGGACTAGAGTAAAACATTTACCAGACAGAGCTGAGAGATATTAAAATCAATGATATCATTATACATGTGCCCAAACTAGTAACTTATTGTTTAGACAGACAGAGAAGTTTCTGTTCCAAAGAACTGGTAGCACAACCATTTTCTTTATACTGTAATTCACAGGCTCTTGTTTTGGTGCACACACAAAAAAAAACAAACAAAAGCTGTAGCACAGTGAGTCAGACTACCTGTGGAGAGAAAATAATTAACCTACTAACAAAACTTCCTTCTCTAGGAGATGGTAAAGAGATTTCCCTTGAGAGGGAGGAAGTCGATTAACATTTAAAAAGGCCTTACCAACAGAAGTCTGTTTACCTACACCTCAGCAGGAAGGGGATGCTCTTTGAAAAGGCAAAAGGTGCTAAAAATACACAGACTGAAAATAGCTGTTGAAAGGGAATGTTATCCTTGGAAAGGTGCAGAGCATAGATCGACTGGTTAGATTAAAATATTGTGGACAGTTGTGAGGAAAGGTGTAAATGCAGTCATCTCTAGTACAGAGGCTACAAAATTTCAATGTGAGCTAGTAAGACAAGTTCACAACACATCAAAGCCCTGATACTCTGCAATTCCACAGAACTGCCCTATGGATTCATCCCCAGTTACTACGCACTTCTCAGGAATCTTAGCCTAGGTGACTACATAAAAGCATAAACTCTAACCTCAAGATTACAGGCACAGCCCGTAAAGTCTGATATAGTAAAACTCTGTGAGCTCTCTGTTTTGTTATTTTCCTTCATCTTGCTTTTGAAGTCAGTCCAATCCGTCATTTCTGCCTTCTACACCCCACCCAGATTTTATCTTCAGACCACTAAGACTGCAGCCCTTCCTACAATCTAAAATCAAACTGAGCTGCAGGTGAGGGCATGACATTTGTCCTCAGAGCCATGAAGAATGCTCAGCCAGATGAGGGTTTGTAAGACTTTATGAAGTCTGGGTAGTGAGTCTTGAAATATTAAACATCCGAAGAATTTAGATGCATCTCAGACCTACTGCGGGGGAGGAGGGACGACAAATTTAGTTGTATGACAGATTTCCCATCATTACTTTTTAAGGCCATAAAAAAATCACACACTACTGATTTGAATTCCTCATCTTGGAGCAAATCTTGTTTTACACTTTGAGGAACATACTGCCCAGTTAAAGCAATCTTCCTCAAAGCTTTACAGAAGAACACCCCTACTAGCCCTCAGTACTGACACAGAACAGACAGATTTTTACTCTCACTCAGTAATTTAGCAGAAGATGGTATCTAGGACTACCACCTCATATTTAATTTATAAAGGTGTAAAAATCAGCATACTGTTTAGGAACACAAATAATGCACATAAAAACCCAGCCACACCTCTGGCAAGCAGCTGACTTGCACCCACGTACCTGTTGCTTCTTCATCAAAGCAAGCAAAAGCATTCCTGATTACATCCTCCGGGTCAGTGCCATTTAACTTCTCACCAAACATGGTGAGGAACATGGTGAAGTTGATGGGGCCCGGAGCCTCATTCATCATGGCATCCAGGTATTCATCCGTTGGATTCTTTCCTACAAATAAAGGGATTCATACCTGGTTTAGCTTTCAAACTGAAAAGGTAATGTCAATACAAACTGAGTGTCAATACAAGATGAGTGTAACACAAACCGAGGCACCACACCTCTCATATCCCAAACTCAGTACTTTGATTTTGGCAGCACAGATTTGCCTGGCAAGCATGAACAGCACAGGGACATTACCAAGGGAGGCGAGCATGTCGTGCAAGTCCTCTTTGTCAATGAAGCCATCCCTGTTCTGGTCGATCATGTTGAAGGCTTCCTTGAATTCCTGGATCTGTGACTGATCAAACATCGCAAATACATTGGAAGTGGCGCGCTGAGGGCGCTTCTTGGTGGTCTTCGTCTTTGCCTTTTTGCTAGACATGTTGATTCTTGGACACTAGGGAGAGAAGGAAATACAGCAAACGCAGGAAGATCAGAGCTAGGATTTAAAAAAGGAAAAAGTACTACGATTTAATGATACAGCGCGCCCCTAACGCACTCTCATTTCCTCTCACCAGAACGTATTTCCCTAGTATTTCCAAGAAGGGAAAAAGAAAAGCAGAAAATATAGATAAAGGAAAGACAGACTAATAAACCAGAAAAAGAGTCATTATTACAAGACGTAAAGTAACTTAAATTTTAGTCTCGAAAGGACCCTCACCCCAGCGGTGGCTGCGGGGACCCGGTACGAGGCAGACGCGGAAGGGAGGAAGCGGCACCGGCGGATGCTCCAGCGCTTCCTGGAGAAACCATCGCCCTGCCGGGCCAAGGGTGGGGACGAGTGCAGGGAGAGGCTGTTGGAGAGGCGGTGGGAGAGGCGGTGCGAGGGCAGTCAGACGTCAGCCGGGGGTTTTTCTTAGGGATCGCAGCCCGTTCCGGCTTCCCTGGACGGCGGCCGGCTCAGCACGGCCCCGCGGCCGCTTCCCTACGTCCCCCGCCTCGGCCGCGTTGGAGCATCCCGGGGGAAGCGGCCGGCGCTGCGTGCCGGGCGCCCCCTGCCGGGGAGGGATGGAGACAGCCAGTGGGGACGGAGCTCAGCCCGGCGTCTGCGGTCTGCGAGAGATTCCCGTGGGGTTTTTCTTTTGTACACATAAAAACTCCGTAGGCTGAAGGTGCAGCGTCGTTCCGTGCTCCTGCAGCCGGCGCCCGCGGCGTGCCCAGGTTCACACGGTGATGCCACATCGGGGAGGTGAAGGTGAAGGTGAAGGAAGCTTCCTCATCCTGCGGGGACGTCCTACCCGGATTAGCAGGTGTGAGGTGTTATCCTTACCTTCATTCTCCCTCGTGTTTCGCTTGAGGGATCAAAAGAATTCCAGATTGCATCTTAAAGTCTTCTAAATGGGTTCTCCCGCAGGAGCGAGGCTTAATGCCCCTCGCAGCCATAGGTTGTAAGGCCACTTGGAGGATTTATTTTTGCATATTTTTTCGTAGAGAAAAAAGATGACACTTATTTTTCCATTCATTATTTGAAGTAGGATCAAAAATAAATTGCGGTACTAGCTGTTTTTAGTGTAGGGGGGTGGTGTCTTGAAATGGCTTAAGAAGCCGTTCGGTTTTAGTCCACTTTTACATTTTTTAAATTTTCCGAAGGGAATGCTTATTCCCATGTTGCTTGTTGAAGTTCCACATAAATAGCTTGGGCTTCAAGAAAACTGTTGTTTAGTGCACAAAAAGGTCCTGAAGTTGTCAGGACGGGAAATCTGCACTGCCATTCTGTTGAATCCTCCTCCTACCTGCCTTAGGCTTTGTTGTTTGACCCTCTGTGTCTTGGAAAACAAGAACTCTTAAGAAGGAAAGGCATTGGCCAGGCATTGGAGTGAGTTGCCCAAGCAGGGTGGTGGAGTCACCATCTCTGGGAGTGTTCAAGAAGTGTCTGGATGTGGCACTTGGGGGTTGTGGTGGTGCTGGGTTGATGGCTGGACTAAAGTCTCTTCTAGCCTTCCATCATTCTGTGAAAGGAAAAAGTAGACATACAAGCTTTTGCTGAAATTATTAATTATATTTATAATTGTAAATGAACAACATTTTTAGCCACTGGACCTACTGAAATGAATGTGTAATCTATTAATATGTAATCTAGAAGTTGCAGTCTCAAATTCGAAGGGAGACATTTTAATTGCTAAGAGGCCCAACTTTCTTCCCCTGCTCTCCTCTCAAATCAGAAGTTATTTCATGAGGGCTGAGAATTTGGCCTAATTAGGTTATAATACTTACCCAGTTAATTTTAATATCGCTCTTCTAAAGTTTGCCTCAAAGTACAATAGAAACTAAAACTAAACTTTGCTAAATTGAAAGCCTATTAATGGAAAAGTTTTGGCTACAAAATTCTTTCCTTACTAGATGTGGCACATAGTTTCAAGACAATTACATGCAAAGTATGAGTGGGCAGAAAAGCAGTAGAAATATCAAGGTGTTAAGAGAGTTAATAAAATACTCCATGATATTGTTGAACAATTGAATTGTGTGTTGAAATTTAATTATGAAAAGCTATCTGATATCTTAATTTAAACTTCTTTCATCAGTTACTTCAAATTGAACCACTACTGCAAACATGCCACTCTATCTTGTATTGTTTTTCAAGCTATTAAAAGGGTGTTACATGATACCTGTCACCGTGTATGTTGTTTTCAGCGTTTAACTTCTGCAGATGTGGGGATTGGTACACTAATATTACTTGCCCAGTATGAGATCAGTTCTTAATGACAAAATTGCATGTCTGTGTGTGTGTGTCTCTCTTAAAGCTTTTGTCTCCAATTTGTTGCATCATGGTGGAATGAGAAGCAGTTCCTACAGACAGACCATTTTCTGTTCAATGTAAATCTAAGTAATGCTTTTAGAAATGGTTCAAATTTACTTGATTACATCATAGCAACAAAGAAATGTAAAGGGAAAAGAAAAATTTGTTTTACCTTTTATAATATTCTGAGGATATTTATTTAACTTGTTGACATAAATGTTGAAAAGGGAAAAAAGTAAGGGTCTTTTTTGTGAGTGTGGTGCTTCCTGAGAGCTGTGCATCAACCATTCAGAATAGAAATGATCCTTTCTGAAAAGATGGTTTAAAAAAATGCTGAGCTCTTAACTTTTTCTTCTTTCTGCTTCTTTCCTTCATTACTCCCTTCTTCCTCATTTATGTCAGCCTTGTTTAAGAAAAAACCTTTTTAAGCAAAATGAATTAATTGTTCCTATCCCTTCTGTCTAAAACACTCAATGATTCAGTGCCATTAAAATGCTTGTTTTCTTTGAATTGTCAAAAAACCTTCAAAATTGTTTCATACTTAAGACTGCTACAGACAGTGAGCAATTTACAGTAAACCGTTCATTTAATTCTTTCCATTGACAGTTGAACTCGATGATCTTAGAGGTATTTTCCATCTTTTAACAATTCTATGATTCTGTTTTCCCACCTTTGCTGAGTTACAGTGGCAGTGCAAATATTTGTGATTAACTTGGTTGCTTAATGAAGCAGGATCAGTCTGTGTCATATGATTTTCCTTCATGAATCTAATGAGTGTTACAGGAATGGCAGCACTGGCTCACAGTAAAAGTCTGCCTAGACCAGTGCACCCCAGCTGCAAAGAGATGTGGATTCTGCATGTGGAAGGCAGGGAGCAAAGTCTTGGCAAAAAAGTCTTGAGGGTGGGGATGGGGAAGCTCAGCAGTTGCTTTTTCCATTGCTGGGTTGGAGCACCACTGGAATAGATCTACTGATTTCTTGGATGCCCTCAAGAAAATAAGAGATTCTATGTGGTTTTCCCTACCAGGACACTGGAGTGTTTTATTGTTTTGGATTTTTTTTCCCAAAACTTGGAATCATACTTTTTTTTTGGGGGGGTGGGGAAGGTGGAATATCTCTTTCTCTATACTTCCTGTTCTTCTTGGAGGAGGGAGAGCATACAGGCTGTTTTTAGCCTTTCCATCCCTTTGTCCCCGATCCCAGCTGGCATCTGTTGCCTCTGTCTTGGTATACCAAGTGCAGTGCAGTCTCAGAGTGACAGTCATTCCTTTTGAGATACTGAGAGTGTCACAAAGTTTTCTGGAATTTCTCCCAAAGTAACTCCAATGCTGTGATCCAAGGGGAAATACATTTGAGGAGTCATGAGTTAAAGAAGGGATTCTGAACATGTGTCTTCACTTGAGTCTCTTGGAGGGTCTCGGACTGCAGGTTATTCCCTGTTTTCATTCAATGACCTCATGAATAAAAATGGTTACTGCTTTCCCAGGTGGTCCCTGCCACACAGTACATGCTGAAGCATGAAAAATAAAGGCTCTCAAAGAGTGTAGTAGAGCCTATAGTAGAAACACATATTCTTTCTCCCTACTGAAAATTAAAAATAGCACAGTTTTAACTTTCTAGTTATGTCCAGTGTACATGGTTGAGGAAGAGGCAAAAACAAGAGTTCTCTAGAGCATTGTATGGCAATGATATAACAGGTTGAAGGATAAAGCAGAGATATTTAATGGAACATAAATAAAATGCAGTCAGTCAATGAAATGTTGTAAACAGGAGGAAGCAAACTTCAATATATTTATTTAAAACTGCATCTCAGTGACTATATGAGCGCTGACATCTGTTTGACAGATTACTGAGGGACTTTACTCAGCAGACATGGTACTCCTTGCATTCCCAGATTCAAAGCCCTTTATACCTAAAGAACACAATTTTAAAACCCCAACTAAACATTGAAAAGTACATCTTTGGCTGTTGGGCTGTTGATTTCTGCTGGGGTTTTGTTCCTGTTCTCTATGATCAAAGTCACTGTTCTGCCTCTTGTGCTGTGTGTCCATCCCTTGTTTTTTATCCTAGCTGGTAAGTTGCAACAATTCTAACCAAGTCTTTGTGGGGTTTTCATCTCTTTTTGCACTAGTTTTAATCAGGAGTATTGCCAGACACTGTGATTCCATAAAGTGGAGAACTGAAATGCAAAAAATAAGCATTGATAGGTATTCCTAGTAAGGAGAGCTGAAGGCCCCCAATCTTTCAAACAAATGTAATTAATTCTGCTCCACCTAAGGATGTACATATGTGTTCTCTCCTTGTGTCTTAGAGTTCGTATCTGTCTGACAGTGTGTATGTACAAATATGGAAGAAAATGAAATGTGATCAACGCTTGGCCTTAGTGTTTTAAAACAAACCCAGAAAACAGAATATTTCATCAGGTGTTTCACATGAGAAGTAAGCTGTTATCAGTTTTCATATCAGCTGATGCCTGTGCAAGTTTGGTTGGCTGGTGGAGCAATTTCAAAATCAACATAGTTCTTATGGGGTGGGAATATTTTACCACCACCTTTTGTGTTAGAGATGGTTAGCTCACAATTAAGGAAGAACTCAAAAAAGGGGAAAACCCCAGTGCCTGTTAGATACAAGGCTAAATTAAGGTTCAAGTAACTCACGTCTGATGCCAGCTCTATTTTAGCACATACTGAGACAGGTCTTACAGGCCTCATTTTACACCCACTCCTTGAATATGCTTGGCACAGGCTGGAAATTATTGTGAAATTCTGTCTTTTAATTCCCAATTCATAATTAAAAAACAAACCAAAGCTTAGTTCAATATTTAGTGAGGTTGTACTCAGTGATACCCTAAAATAGTCAAAGTGAGTATTAGGGATTAAATAAACCTTGCAAAATGAAGCAATTTACAAGAACAGTAAAATGACTAATACAGGTGCCTAAAGGAGCAGACGGTGGCAGCAGCAAAGTCAGTCTCGACCTGCCTAATCCTGTAGCATTTGTAAGTGATTTTCAAGCTTTATCAAAGTGCAAGGCTTTTACCAAGGGACTGAATCACAACTGCATGGCGGGGGAGTCTGCATGCAACAAGTACTTGGGATTTTCCAGGAGGCCAGTTTGATTTCCTGCTCTCTTGTTAAGTGCTGCTGCTGAGAAACATGTAAACATCTTCCCTCAGATTTATTACATTGATACAAACTGTCTGACCCCTTAAGCCCTGTGATGCAGGGCCTATTTTGCATGGGCTCTGGGGAATATCACACTTCTGGTCTGAAAACGTTCCTTGGCAGTGTTTTTACCCAAGATCTGCAGAGAAAAGTAGGAAAAGCAGCCATGTGCTGCCACCTCTTTCTTTTTTTTTTTTTTTTTTAAGATGGGAAGTTTTCTATCAAAAGTCTGGGAAAACAGCGATCTCTGTGGAGTTGCTGCTCACATCACCAAAAAAAAAAAAAAAAAAAAAAAAAAAAAAAAAAAAAAAAAAAAACCAAAAAAAAAAAAAAAAAAAACCAAANTGTAGAGGGGTTTTTCCTCCCCAGTATTACTTTCCAGTATTTAATGACAACTTAATTTTAAATTGTATTTTAAGAGGCATTTACTTGAGTTCTTTTTACCTTTGTATTGTTCCTAGTTTCTGTGATACTGTTTCTGGGTTACTGTAATCCTAAGTCATTTTTTCAAAGGAGAAAGTTATCTAAAAATGACCATAGGGTTTTGAAATATGAAGTAAGAAGCCAAAATAGGAGCATGGGTGCATAAGGAATACCAAGGGAGGATTAACTGCTGATATCTAAAATGTTCCTGACTATACTTTGATTGTTACTCACTCGTTATTTGGATTTACAATGTCAGAATATCTTTGCATTTGCTGTTTGAAATTCCCCAGGAACATCCCAAATAATAGGTTAGTAACACTCCAGACTAGAAATGGCCACGAGAAATACGTGATGACAAGATTTCAGATATTTTCCAGCTTTTGGATCGAATGCAGGTGTCAGGACACAAAGGCATGCTGTCAGTGATGCCCTGTGCCAGGATGGAGCCGCTGTGCTGCATTCATTTCTCCAGATACAACAGGGATCCTAGAAACAAGCGATCCAAAGATAGTCCCTAGGTCAGCTGTGAAACGGATCCTTGCTCTGGAGTGTAGGGACACCACCTCTGTGACATCCCCTGGCTGCTGAGCTAGTGTAACAAGCTGCCTTCATGTTGTGAAATGCGTCAGTCAGCTGATCACTGTGCCATAAGGATGGGTTTATTTGCTTAAATAAAGAGCAGAAACAAGCGTAAAATGTTGCACCTTACCTTTATCTCCAGCAACAGAGTGAGGAAGAAAAGGTAGCAGGCAAACATGCCCTGGCAGCACTCAACACAAACACGGTCCTTTGTGGAGGTTTCTCGTGCAGCCTCAGTAGCTCTTTGGCTTCATTCTGACCTCTGCCTTTGTGGCCTTAGAACAGGGTAAGTGGGTCATGTAAAATAAATCACTGCTTCTCAGTAGTGTTTCATGGGGTATTACAGATCACTGTAGATGTAAGACTATTAAATGTGTGCATGAGCCTATGAAAATAGTTTTTTATCATAAGCTTTATCTGGTGTGGAGCTTGGAGACTATTATATATGAACCCTGAGGGAGAAAAGATTAGGTTCCAAGATTTTGGCTGCAAAACGCTAAGGCTAAGTCATCAGAATTTTAAGCTGTTTCAGTGACCAAAGTTATTTTTATTTTTGGAAGTGAATTATTGATGACACATCCCCACAGCCCTCGGCACGCAACCTCAGCTGTCACATTCCCCCCTCCCTAGCTACAAAACGCATCTGATGCTCTTATATGGTCTCTTGGCTGGGGCTGTTGGCCTTGTAGCCCCTCAGCATTTAAGGGGTTTGTGCCCACTTGCAGGTTAACTGGCCTCCTACAAAAAAACAAAACAAAACAGGGAAACTGGAATTTGGAAGGTTGTCATGATACTCATAAATCCTTAGATATTCTTTCTCAGTAACACATCTTCCTGAGTAGGTATCTTTACATCTGTACAATTCTCTCTCTCTCTCTACTCAGAGGTAGCATCCAAGATGACAGGGAACAAAACAGCTACACTGCACATTTCAGCTGTGTAGGAAGCAAGAGCAGCAGTACGAATATTTTTGAAGTGGACAATTTCCTCTCAAGGATGATACCAGCTTCTTTTTTATGTAGCTCATATTTATGATTTTAGAAACACTATTTCCAGCAAGAAAAATCCAGCTGGCACACCTGTCACTCAACGTAGCATACCAGCACCTAACATTTGCAGAGAAAACAGGATCAGGAAAAGAAAGGTTTAGGATCCAGTGTTCCTAACAAAAGTAAACTCTCTGAATCTTAGTGAAGGGGAAAATAATCAGTACCTTACATCTGTCCTTTGAGCAGGCTGCTTGCATGCATGCACACAGTACTGAATTGCACAGAGGTGACAAGATCAGCCTAAAGAAGCGCCAGCATAACTTGTTTTCCAGACTAATGTTACATAGCAACATTTCAACAAGACAGTTTCCTAAATTTCCACTCTCTTGTCTTTGTCACATGGCACTGCTGGTGAAAACTTCCATGCATACTTGTAAACTACTTCCTAGAACCTTACAAGTGTCACATGGGGAAATAACTCAGCAGTCATTACTGAAAAGCACCAAGATAGTTAAAAGGAAACTTAAAAAAAAAAAAGACTAGCTGTGGCAACCTGAAGTAGTGTAGAACATGTGGGTAGGAGAAAAACTGAGGCTGTTTGTTAGCAGATAAAACACAAAACTAGGAAAAGATTGGTTGAAAACTCAGTTTTAATTAAGCCTGTTAAATGGAAAAAACCACCCTGGGATAAAAAATAAAAAAATACTCCAAGTACGCCAACTGAGTATACTTTGTCAAGTTATTTACAAATCTGAAGCCAGAATATCTTCCGGAGTTGCCATATGGGAACACAAGATTAAGTAACCAAGCCTTCATGCTATCACACATGAAATGAGACAAACCCACCTTACAGGATAAGCTGTCAGAGCCTTTACAATCCTTTGTGCTGAATTCCTATTCCTTGGGAGTCTTAAGTCATGTGACAGAGCTGGGGACAAGCTTTCTGGATAAGAGGTCATTATATTAATTAATACACAGGCAAAATAAATTCTCCTGCTTTCTAACTTGCAGTAGGCCAAGAGAATGAGGCACGCAGAAGAGCATGGTCATACTAACAAAACAGTTCTCTTTTCTTTGTATTTGAGACATCAGCACAACCAGTTCTGAATGACTGTGCTTGGTTAAAAGCCATCTTACCAATATAACTGAGGAATATGTATGATATTTTAAAAAGCGAGAGCAACTTCAGCACCGATAGGGTTTTACCAAGTTAATTCTCAGAATGACTTGGCTCACATTCTCACATGCAAATGAATTAGCTGTAGAAAAATAAAACTTTATGTAAGTTTTCTGGCCATGTATTGCTGTTAATTAGTGCCAGCACAGATTCCTTTGCACAAACTTCCTTCAGCAGAAGGGAAAAAAATATGCCTAATTCCCCCTTACATGGCAAAGAAGAATGCACACTTTGACATGAAAGTACTGCTAGAAAACCCATCAGTATTAAAAGGAAGCAGAAGCTGGCCATTGTATCTGCTGAAGAATCACAAGTTCTCTGCTGGCCATGAGGCAATTTTAACAGTCTTCCCTAACCATTTCTTTGGTTAACTACTTACACAGTAATCAGATCCCACTTCAAAAACCTGAGATGAAAGACTTCTGCAGCTGCATTTTTAAAGATGCCAGCAGATGCTGCTAGGAGCAGTTCAGAACCCTGTGACACTGAACAAAACACTATGAAAATCTATGAAAATGAGTTTTCTAGCTTGACCTGCAACTGCAAGAAAAATACAATGAACACACCTGCATTTTTAAGTGTGTAATAGAAATGTCATTCTTCAAAAAGGATTTTGAGGTATTTTATCTAAACAGCAATCTTTATTTCAAAATGGCATTTATTACAAAAATGTAAAAATCCAGCTAAACCAGAAACATTGAGATTGTTTTCCTGGACTATCAACTCCAGGGAATGTTCGTCCTGTAGCCTTTCCCTCACAATATTTTCCCTGCTTCCAGTCTGATTACAGGTGCAAATGTGCCTAAATGGCCTGGAATAGATAAATATATTGAAAAAGACAAAAGCTTTGGAGCTAAATGCATGCAACAAGTTCTATCAGGAAGAGACCGTTAAAAAGAGACAAAATTGTAGAGATAATCTGCAGGTGTCTAGGAATTTTCTCAGTCATCCTTGTCTTTTGCTCCATGTTTCAGGATGCGCGTGAATTCGATGTAGTTGAAGTTGCCCTTTTTGTCGATGGGGGCCTCTCTGTAGAGCTCATCCACCTCTTCATCCGTGAACCTGTCCCCCATCGTGGTCAGCAGCTCCCTCAGGTAGTCTTCTTGGATGAACCCTGGAGCACAATGTAGAAGGACAGAAGCTTTTACATTTATCTGCTAATACATGGGTGATAATTTCTTTCTCTGAGTTCTTTCCCTCAGATAAACATACCTACAGTTTTCATCTGCCAAATAAAAACAATGCCATTAAAGCCTATTACTAAAATTGCCAAATAATTACAAGGATTCAATCAAATCAGGCATCTTCCTTTGAAAGGTCCCACTACTTCAAATAAAGACTATACATGCTATGCCTATGGTGTTCCAAAGAATATAAAAATTTTCCAGTATTCATATTGGACATCCTTACCAACAGCAGGGCTACACTCCCAGTAGTACCAAAAACCTTTTGGTACTCAGTAAAAACTCAGTATTTTAAAAGTCACAAAGGGGACCAGTTTACTTTGAGCATGCCTATTCAAAAGCCACCAAAAAAAGTCATGGAACTTAACTATTAACATTCAACAAGTGCATGAAACATGGGAAAGTTTCAATTTCAAATTGATCTTTAATCAGATGGTAAAACTCGAATTTAGTGGACTGGTTGCAACGAATAAATTTTTGGCATGGTTTATTAAACACGTAGGCTTGTATAACTTGTGGTTGCTTCTATTACCACTCCTGTGAGGCACACAGGAATTTTCTTCCCCTTTTACTGCAGCTTAACAGAGGGAAGGTGGATACAAGTTGCTGACAGAAAACAAGTTCTTCATAGAAGCACAACAGCTTTGAACTCAATGATTCCCCTCATAAAAGTGGCCCAAAAGGTGAATTAATTTTTACAGAGAGTAAAAAGTCAAATTCAGCACATAAGGACACAGGCATAATTTTCAATTTGCAGAAATTGAAATTTTCAGAGTTAAAAAACTGATCACCACTTCTATGAACACAAGTATTTATTGTTACAAAAGTAGAAGTAATAGATGTACACAGCTGTTTCACCCACGTACCTGTTGCTTCTTCATCAAAGCAAGCAAAAGCATTCCTGATTACATCCTCCGGGTCAGTGCCATTTAACTTCTCACCAAACATGGTGAGGAACATGGTGAAGTTGATGGGGCCCGGAGCCTCATTCATCATGGCATCCAGGTATTCATCCGTTGGATTCTTTCCTACAAATAAAGGGATTCATACCTGGTTTAGCTTTCAAACTGAAAAGGTAATGTCAATACAAACTGAGTGTCAATACAAGATGAGTGTAACACAAACCGAGGCACCACACCTCTCATATCCCAAACTCAGTACTTTGATTTTGGCAGCACAGATTTGCCTGGCAAGCATGAACAGCACAGGGACATTACCAAGGGAGGCGAGCATGTCGTGCAAGTCCTCTTTGTCAATGAAGCCATCCCTGTTCTGGTCGATCATGTTGAAGGCTTCCTTGAATTCCTGGATCTGCGACTGATCAAACATCGCAAATACATTGGAAGTGGCGCGCTGAGGGCGCTTCTTGGTGGTCTTTGTCTTTGCCCTTTTGCTAGACATGGTGGCTGTTGGTTCTAAGGAGACAGAAACATACCCAAGATTTAGCCTTATTAAATCACATTGCAAGTCCTTGGGTGAAGGATGAGTAGAAAGACATAAAATTTCATGTTATCGGCATATACCCTGAAGTACACATTTATTTCGGTATCTCCTGCTCCACTTTCTTTCAGAGTTCAGCTGCTACTAAAGCATGAAGTGTTTAAGGATTCAGGGACTGGCACTGTAGGCCAATAGCAGGCTACATCAAAAAAACCCCAATCTTGAAAGGAAACTCACACAGTGAGTTGCTGATTCAATATTCCACCTGCATCTTCCACAAATCAAGATGACTACATATTTGGGAATCTGGGAGGCATTGCTGGCATAGAAGGATATGTGCTGCTAAACTAGCACAGAGGTAAAATAGATCAGACAGTGTACCAAACTAACATTTTGGAGGGAAAAAATGTATTTTAGGCTCTGAACAGCATTTTCTTAGATTAGCTGCCACTGTGAGAGAGGGCACTGTCTTGGTTCAAATGCTCTACAGTGCTATTCCCTTACACAGTGGAACTACTACACAACACATGCAAATGCCAGCATACTCTTTTTAAAATGAATTAAAGGCATAATAGCTCCAAAAATGTGAAGACTCTTTCTTTTAAACTACCAACCCTTAGAAACATTTATATATTTTTATAAGTTTTCATATATCACAGGTATACCAATGTCATTGTTTCCCTTGAAGCTATCAAACAATAAACATGGTAGATTATTATATATTATAACACTAATATATTCAGGGCAGAAGTGAGACTTCTAAGTTAACTGAATCTCTTTATCTGGGAAGATACATGTAGTGTTCCAACTAAATGTATAGCAGCACAAACTCAAAAAAGCTGAGTCATTCACAGAAAGGCAAACACAAAGCCCTCAAGATTGCTTTTGGATCAGAAGTCAGATCCTTTTTAATGTTGTTTCCAAAAGTCTCATAACCTCTGCTTGCATCAGCTAAAACCAAAGTGTAATTCATACTGCTATAATCCTTCATAATGCTCAAAGTGTTAAGCAAACCAGATTCCTTCCATCCTTGACTGAATTTTACAGAAACCATCCATAGCAAGTGTCTCCTGAAAGAAGAAAAATTTAAGCTTCACCTGTAATTGCAAGAATATCAATATTCTGAAATTTACACTAAATATTAATTTTATAACTTAGAAACAAATTATCTGGTCAGAAATGTAGTGTAATCAGAGTCATAGCACAATTCTAACTGTTTCTCAGATAGTCTGCTCAAAGATAGAATATTTTCTGTTAGACTCCTAAAAGCAAGACTGAAGTCACTAACTGGAATTCATCTTTAAAAAAAAAGGGGAGTAAAATTAAATAAAGTAACTCCCTTATACAGTCAACCCAACAAGCAGGCAAAAAGCAGTTATTTTGGTGGTTTAACTAAAAGGAAAGACATTTTACCTTGCTTTGTATTAGATACCTGACAGGGTGTACCAAGCATCTGGATCATAAAAGGAAATTCCATGGTTACGTCCTTCAGTCTGTCCACACAGACAGCTACTGATTTCCCCCTGCTAATTCCACACTTTTAAATCCTACGTCCATCTACAGCGTCCTTCTGACGTACAAAACAAACCATTATGTCCCGAACTAAAAATAGCCGGTGAAATGCAACTGCGCATCGCTCAACAACGCAGAGTTCTCTTCACCGCACTAACCACGAGCTGCCCGAGACGTCTGCCTCCACAACACTGCAACAAATAAACGTGAACTCTTGACTCTGAGATATTTATGTAGACAGCTGACAACAAAGGTAGTTTGCATTCAAGCTGCGGCCAGGGTTGTGCATAACTTTGGTGGTTTTCTTACAGCCCTCAGGCAAACACTCTTTTAACTCTGGATTATCGATTACAAGTTCCACTACTCAAAATAGAGCCAAACACTATCTTTTAATAACCCTTCTCTGAAATAATGCAGTTTTCAGGATATGGCTCATTCAAAGTAAACAAAAAAGTTTACTCTGCACTTGTTGATGCCAACCAAATTGATTTTTGCCTTTTTACTTTTTATATATCTCCATATTCTTTATGTATATATTTGCAGCTCTGTAGCCTATTATTGGATTCACAGCTAGCATTTAACCTGCTCTATTAGAAAGACAAAATACATTCCCCAATGGCTACAAGGCCTGGGAGTCCAAGGTTAGACTCTTCAGGAACCTAAGTCAAAACAGCTTCCCAACTTTTTAATAAACAAAGTTTAGTTCCTGTCTAAAAAAGGGGTGGGGGGGGGGGGTTTAGAAAAGGGTAGAACTGGGGGAATTACCTCATCACCTATGTCTCTAATTGCAGATTCTTGTCAGTTATGCTAATTTTCTGAGCATATAAAATTGTAAAATTGTATCCACTTGTTAGTCAGCATTTTTTCATCCAGCGTGTTGTGCAACATAAGGATCCTTATAAAGGTAATCCCTTTTTATCACCTAACTTGTGTCTGGCTTGTAATTTTAGGATCAGTGAAAAAGCATCAGTGCTACAAAGGCAGTGCTTCCAGCAAGCCACTACCTGCAATTCTCTCACCTACCATTCAATCCTAAGCAAGAGGACGTAAAAAAAGCAGACTGTCAGCACATTCTTTTAAATTCTGTTGAGAAGACTGACCTGTCAGAGTGTATTTTACTAGAAAAAAATTGCCAGTGCTTGCATTACTATTTTCCAAGTTTCTCTGAACCAGGCTTGGGAACTCCTCCAGTCCAAAAGAGCTGTCAGCCTAGCTACAGAGAAACATCAGGATCTCACAGAGCTGCAGTGCCCCTCAACACAGGTTTGGTGCAGCTATGCCTGTAACACTGGACTCAGCTCTGGCAATCTCTGTTAGGAAGAGGACGGTACATTTTGGAACACGTTCAGAAAACCAGTCATCAAACCAGTTAGCCAAAGAGATCAATTTATGATTTAAAAGTTCCAAAAGTGCACTTTGTGTTATCCAACAAAAAGAACCACACCTAAGCCAACGTTTTTGTAATTGAAATAGGGTTAGTATAGGCTGCAAATAGAATTTCAGTACATAAAATGAGAGTACTTCACGTTAGATAATGCAAGTCATGACATGCAGGTTTAGTCCCTGTTATTTAATACTATGCTGCAGTGAATGGTCTGGGCCCTCTTTTGGAAGCTGTCCAAGAAACTTCAAATGTAAGACCTTACCTGTGAGACACATCATAAGGTATTTCTGAAAATGTCACCTTTCATTAGGAAGATTTTCACATATTAAAAAAACAATAAATAGGTAGTAGCAGCACTGTGCTGCTTTGTGCTGCCTGTATTGTCATTTGTTCAGTCACAGTGGATAGCAAACCACAGAAGGACACACAGTCATCTTGTGGTCCCTTCCTCTGGGACAGTGATAAACCCTTGGAGAAAAAAAAAACAAAACCCAAGCAACTAAAAATTTTGAGCCAAGCAGTAAGCTGTGAAAATTTACAGCCCACTAACAGTGGTACAAGCTGGACTTGTTCAGTGGCAGTGACCAAAAGTTATGCTTTAGAAAACACTCCCATGTTTCAAAATGGTAAATATTGTACTAATTGCAAAATGTATCACTGAAAAAAAACAAACTACCACACAAATGCCCAAACCCATAGCTAAGAAAGTCTCTACATGAACTAAGAACACCAAATTCAAAAGTCAACCTCAAAGCTAAACCCCAAGTTCTGTCCACGTATTCAGTTACAGCATCACATACAGTCACACATACATCATCATCTGGGTGGGAACGGGAAGAGATAAGAGCAAGGTGCTCTCCAGCAGATCTGTGTCAAGGCTTAATAAGGAGCAGATTACACTTTATAATAAAGTTAACTAGCAAAAACCAAGCCCTACGCAGTCCTACCCAGTCTTAAATGCCACTTTAACACACTCATCACTATTAAGTTTCCCAAAACCAGTAAGTTTCCCAAAACCCTTGTACAGTAATCACACTTGCCTCAAAATCCAGCGCCAGTGAGTCAACACAGCCTGTCTGCAAAAGAGAAAAGGAGGCACAGAGGTGACCTTACGCTCTCTACAACCACCTGAAAGTAGGGTGTAGACAAATGGGGATCGGCCTCTTCTCCCAGCCAACAAGCGACAGGATGAGAAGAGTCTGCAACTATGCCAGGTTTAGGCTGGACATGAGGAAGAGTTTCTTCACAGAAAGGGTGATTAGACATTGGAATGGGCTGCCCAGGGAGGTGGTGGAGTTACCGTCCCTGGAGATGTTCAAGACAAGACCAGACGTGGCACTCAGTGCCATAGTCTAGTTCCCACGGTGATCGGTCACAGGGTGGACTCGATTGACACCGGAGGTCTTTTCTAACCTAATTGATTATGTGATTCTGAGAGCCGGGGAGCCCCTGTTTGGCTATGGTTACTCCAAAACGTGAGCAGAAAGGGACCCAGTCCCACTTCCTCCCCCTACCTCCCCCTGTCCGGACCGCGGCAGCTCCCAGCCCTGCCCCTCCCTTGCTCTGACAAAGCCGAGGAAACACCCGCAGAGGCTCGATGTGGCCGGGAGGCAGCCGAGCCCTTCCGACAGGAATACAAACAATACCTTTTAACACCTTTCGGTTCCCTAAAATGATGCACAGGGAGCTTGTCCCCGCGGGCACCATCCCTGTGGCGTCCCGCTCTGCCCGGCTCACAGGGCGGGGTCGCGGGGCCCGGAGCCGGGGTCTCCCCCAGCTCCAGCCCGCAGGGCGGATCCCCTCAAGAGCAGCAGCACCNCGCCAGACATCGGCCCCGGGCTCCGCGGGCGCAGCCCCCGGACTCACCTGGCGGCGGGACACAGCAGAGGCGGAGAGCGGCTGCACAGACACTTCCGGAGAGCGCAGCGGCCACCGCCCCGCCGAGCAGGAAGGAAGCTGTGGGCGAGACCATCCGCGCAGGAGGGGGAGCTGGCGGCTTGGCTCATCGCTTCGGCGGCAAGGCGTTATGAGCCGTGTCGGG
>WEIU01016460.1:57966-83481 GCA_013389925.1 Aegithalos caudatus
CAGCGGCCGGCTTGTTTCGCGTTCTTTCCCTGGAGCCTCTGCCTCCCTTGAAGGAGCAAGGCAGAGCCACGAGCTCAGCCCCCCACCCTGTGTGCGTCCTCCCCCGGCGACGCGTTGGTGCAGCGCGGTGCGCTCACCACATTCCAAAGCGAGGGGCGGAGCGACTCTCGCGCCTGCCCTTGTAAGGCAACGGCGGGAGTTTCCTGCTCGCGCCGGTGGGCGGGGCCTTGCCCGCTGGCCCCGCCCCCTCCCCTGCCCCTCTCCGCTCCCGCCTGGGGCTCGGCGGGGGATGCGCATCCCTGTCGGAGCGCTGCTCCCGGCCTCACGCTCCGCCTTCCTGAGGGGCTCTGTGCGCCCGGGGCTTTCTGCCAGACGAAGAAGTCCCGCTCTCAGCTGCTTGTGGCTGTACGGGGCCGCGCGGTGCGGGGGGGAGCCGGTAACACGGAACCACATAATGGGTCAGGCTGGGAGGGACCACAGTGGGTCATCTGGTGCAGCCTCTCCGCTCCAGCACATGGCACAGGATTGCATGCAGACGGTTCTTGAACATCTCCAGTGAGGAAGACTCCATGCCCTGTCTGGCCTGCCTGTTTCAGTGTGTGGTCACCCACACAGTAAAGTTCTTCCTCATATTCAGGTGGCACTTCCTCTACATCTTACCCCCTGGCACCACCGAGAAGAGCCTGGGAACACCGTCTTGACTCTCTCTTCAAATACTCATAATACTTATGACCTCTCAGTCATCTCTCCTTGAGACTGAATAGGCCCAACTCCCTCAGTCTTTCCTCATTGGAAAGATNTCCGCTCCAGCACATGGCACAGGATTGCATGCAGACGGTTCTTGAACATCTCCAGTGAGGAAGACTCCATGCCCTGTCCGGCCTGCCTGTTTCAGTGTGTGGTCACCCACACAGTAAAGTTCTTCCTCATATTCAGGTGGCACTTCCTCTACATCTTACCCCCTGGCACCACCGAGAAGAGCCTGGGAACACCGTCTTGACTCTCTCTTCAAATACTCATAATACTTATGACCTCTCAGTCATCTCTCCTTGAGACTGAATAGGCCCAACTCCCTCAGTCTTTCCTCATTGGAAAGATGCTCTAGTCCCATGATGGACTTTGCATCTCTAAACAGCCCAACACAGGTTATGGCACTGTTCTTCAGGCTCAGCAGGTGCTGGTGTGTCTGGAAGATTCACAGATGGTCACAGAATATCCTGACTTGGAAGGGACCTACAAGGATCATAAAAGTCCGACTCCTGGCCCTGCACAGGACACCCTAAGGATCACACCTTGTGCCTGGGAGCATTATCCAAACATTCCTTGAACTCTGTCAGGCTTGGTGCTGTTACCACTTCCCTGGGCAGCCTGTTCCAGTGTCCAGCTACCCTCTGGAAGAACCTTTTCCTAGTAATAATACTGTTTTTAAGCTGAGATGAAGAGGAATATGGGATGAACAGAAACATCATCCAAAAAACAGTGACCACAGTTCAAAGATACAAACAGCATCATGTAACAAATAGATGTCACAACCATTGCCTATGCAGCCTAATTTATAACTTTGCATCTAGTTCTACTTACTTAACTTTTACAGAGTTGCAACTGTATATAAAGTCACATACTCTGAAAGAAGTAAGAGATTACCCATATTTCTGACTTTTTTGAGGGAAGTGAACTTAATTGAGTGTCCAGGAGGTGTAAACCCCCATGGGCTCCCCTGGCAGAAAGCACAGCTCTGAGGGAACATCTCTGCTCAGCACCTGCAGAGTCAAAAAAAGCCTCTTGCAATTTTCCTTGTCCCTGCTACTGTTGTCAGTATTTTTTACCTATGCTGCAGGCTGCCCGGTTGGGATGAGACAGTTTTGTCATCACAGGCAGCTCTTGACCCTGAACACGTGAGTTTCTGTTGCAAAGTAGCTCCAAGGTAGAAGCTGAGACATGAGATCCTCTTGTGATCCAGAAATGGGTCATTCCTCATGCTGCATACAAAATTCGTGCATGCTCTGCATTGCTTTTTCCATCTTTGTTTCTTATGTTTCTGGATTTCACTGCTTCCACAGCTGTAGTGAGTGGTGAAATTGATGTGTAATTTATTCTTGATATGAGCAGAAATCAGAGAATATTTATCTATTTAAAGGTATTTTTATCCAACAATTAAACAAATAATCAAATGACAATGATTTTCTAATGTTTTCCTTCAAAAATTGGTACAATAGTAACTCAATGTTCATTTTTATGACCTATGCCAAAATAATATTTGAAAATTGGAAATTTGGAATAACAAGCAAAGCCTAAAATGTCAGTAAGAAATATGTAGGAACACCTGTCAGAATAATCCTTCATACTTGGGATCTGTGTCTGAAGAGTCCTGGATACAAGCAACTGTTTGGTTTAATATTTAACATAATGAGTAATTCTTAGTGTATTGACTAACCACAGAGGACTTTGGCCTACACTCTAAATCACCATAGTTGATTAGCCTTTTACAATTTTTTTTCTGAATTTTTTATTAGTGGGAAAAGATGACCAAGCTTTTATTTTGAGAAGTAGGGAGAAACTGACTCAGTAGATTTCAGGAATCTTTAAGAAATACAGTAGTAATATTGGTTCATGAAGAGCAATCCTGTTTCCAGAAAAAAAAGATAATTAATTGGATGCAAAAACATAGGATTCATTTGTAGCATTCTTCTCATTAAACCTCCTTCTACAGTATAAAAGTGCCATGAGTTCACTTTACAGATGGTAAAACTGAAACACAGTGAGCTAGATCATCATAAATGCTAAAGATGATGTTTGGGAATGTAAAGGGACTGTCAGAAAATTAGGTGGTTTTGGAGTCTACTTCCAACAGGATTTGGAGGTTTGCACTATGAGCTTCCAATAATTGCACACCTGAGTAATTTTAGAATCTGCCTTTAAGTGGCTTCCCTGCTGCTTCCTCCGAGGCCAGAGGTCCCTAAAGAAAGAAATTTTGCAAGTCTGCTTTAAAACTCAGTCTGTACTATACCTAGACTTAAGGGTCAGTGACTATTTGTGTGAATAGACTCACTGCAATAAATACAGTATTAATGGAGCTACCAGGCTCCCCTCCTGTCTGGCAGGCATTCTGCACAGCTCTGTGGTGGCATGTCTGGGAAAGGATCAGCCACCCAGGGCTCTCCTGGCCTCTGGCATCTCTGCATTTTGCATCTTCCATGCCTTTTCGTGCTCTGTCGATATAAGGCTCTCCACTGCTGTGCTCTTTGTACGCTGCTTGGCAACTTCTCAGTCTCAACACCTTACTCTGCATGTAGATTGTTATTTCCCACATACATTGGATACAATTTCCCTCCATGGAAATGATAATAAAGTAATTCAGGCTGGCAGGGGCAGCCTAAAGTGAATTAGATCAATTTACCAAGAGGAGTCTGCAGCCACCAAAACCTGGCCATGTGGATATAAAGAGCCATATCACACCTCTTCATCAGTGTGTCTTCTCTCTGAGGATGCATTTTACTGGGAGAAGGATCCTTTAGTGAACTGCATACTTTAATTAAGTTCATGTGTCATACAAATCCCAGACAACTCAGGCGGACCTAGGGTATTCAAAGAATAAAAGCAAACCACCATATTCAAATAAATGACTTACCTACTCTAACCATAAGTCATATTTAGCAATTCGTCTAATGCTTTTCAAATTATTTGTTTTTCCAAGAAGTGAAATAATTATCAGAGTAATTAAACAGTGCAACTCCAGTTTATTCCAGCATGTGGAACGTGTTTGCCACATCGTGGACCTGGTGGCGCCGTTTTTAAGGCATTCCTAGGGTGGGGATTTGTCCCCAGTACCTCACTGCCGTGACTGTGTGCCTGTCAAGAAGCCAGAGGTGCTGCTACTTGCACCCGCACCGGAGTCCGGCAGCCGCCCGCTTACAGCTGCTGGGGAGACTGAGAGTGATTCTCTCGCCCTCATTTCGGGTTCCCACCTTGACCTGGACTCGCTCGCTTGTGTCGCTGAGCAGCGCTCGGAGCCGGGAGCCGGGAGCCGGGAGCCGGGAGCCAGGAGCCGGTCCCGTACCGGCTGTCACCAGCGAGGGGAGCTCCGCATTCGGGTTGGACCCGAGAGACAGCCCGGCTCCGCTACCGCCAGGGACAGGAGCAGAGGGGGACGCTGTGGAATGACATCAAATGGGTGTGGGGCTATGTCCTGCTGGAGGCCGCGGAAGGAAAGGGAAAGACGCCACAAGTGCCGCGTGCTCTGGGGTGACGCTTGGGGCACTTCTGAGCTTCGCAAAGCGTAGAATAGAATTTCTGAATTACAGGATGATTTGGGTTAGAAGGCACCTTTAAAGTTAATCATCTAGTTCCCGCCCTCTTGCCATGGGCAGGGACACCTCCTACTAGATCAGGTTGCTCAAACCCCTGTCCAGCCTGTCCTTGAACGCTTGCAGGGGTGGTGCAGCCATGGCTTCTCTGGGCATCCTGTTCCAGTGTCTCACCACTCCCACAGGAAAGAATTTCTTCCTAATAGCTAATATCTTCCTATTATCAGCCCTCTTGGAGTTTGAAGCCATCCCCCCGTGTCCTATCAGTACATACCCATGCAAAAAGTTGCTCTCCAGCTCTTTCTTCACCCTCTAGGAACTGGAAGGCTGCTATAAAGTGTCCCCAGAGCCTTCTCTTCTCCAGGATGAACAGCTCCATTTCAGCCTGTCTTCAAAGGAGAGGTGTTCCAGTCCTCAGACTATTTTTTGAGGACCTCTGGATCTGCCCCAGCATGTCCTTGTCTTTCCTGTGCTGAGAGCCATAGACCAGTGCCAGTAGCAAGCATCTGTCTGCCTCTACCAAGGGGAATTTCTTGACATTTTACTGAGTAAAGGCCTGCTTTGTTATACTGCCCCTCTTTGCTCTGCTTCACTGCTTGTTAATTGCATTTTCCCAGTCACTGGAAACTTTAGAGAAGTGTCCCCAGGCTCTTGTTGCTTCAGAAGCTTTCCTATGGGCTGGGTGTATCACAGCTGTTAACACTTTATGAAACCTGACATTGCAGTTTCACATCTGATGAAACCCTGAGCAGTCCCTCTCAGGTTTCGGTACAGGCTGGAAATCAGTGTGTTCATTTTATGGAAAGTTCAAATATTATTTTTCTAGGATGGAAATAATTTTATTCCAATCACAGTTGCAAATGCAATGACAGATACAGCATCATAGTGATCAACACCACCTATGTCAAATATGTATTTCCATTTGTATAACAAAATTTATCTCCTTGTTGGCAGCAGAGAGACGTTCTGTGAGATTGTGGGGAGCCAGAGATGACCTACCACTTGAGCAAGGTTTGAAAATCTTCCTCTGGATCTAGGCTGAATTTAGAAGGAATTTTTGAATAAATATGAATTAAATAAATTATACTAGTGCTTGGAAAGTATATGAAAACAAGTATTCTAAAGTAGGTCAAGAGCTGGGAAAGAAAAGCAGATTTGGAATGAGTTTTCTTCAAATCTGGAAGGCAGTGGAGAACTCATAGTTTATGAGCTCTTTTTGGTGAGAATTGATGAAAGAGCTCAGGACCTCAGCGAAAGAAACAAACAAATTGCAATGGAAAAATGAGTTAATTAAAATATGAAATTAAACTGAGCTTCACAAAGCTCTGATACACCTTCCTTCTCTAGCCATGCTTCCTGATTCAAGTATGCCTAGATATCCCACAGGAACATGTTAATTTTGATGTTAAAGTTTAGAACATATTTGCTCCTTTGTGTAGCAAAGGAAAAGTAATGAGGACTGCAAAAAAATTAATGAAAGACATAAATGCTTTTAAAATCAAATATTTGGAATTTTTCCTATCTAGAAGCCTCTCCTGTTATATGAACATTATCTAACATGGTCTGTATGCACCCAGTACTTCATTGACTCCCCTTTTGCCAGCTATGGAAGGATATAATTTTATTCTGTTGATAAGCTAGGAAGACATATCAAAATCTCTTGTTTAGAGAGAAAGAGTTTGTGCTTTTAAAAATTAAATCTCCCTTTTAAAAGAAAATTATTAAGACTGGCCATTTCACACATTAAAGCAGCCTTGAGACCAGAAACCAGATGGTAATGTGAAATGGCATGTGTAACTTGACTCAATGTCTTCATCTGGGAGAGAAAAATAATTTTCCAAATGCTCCACCCGAAACTGTAATCTGACCCACAGCTTTGTGATAATAGTGAAAAGTAGCTGAATGCAAATGATAGAGGAAATTTAAAAAGGAAAGGTGTTTTTCAGTCCCTCTAGATACTCCCATTTTAAAGATAGGCTCCTTGTGTCTCATATTGCAGAATTATTGTCTCTATAGCTGCTGACCATGCTCTCCTGTGGTTGCACCCCAGAAAAGCTTCCTTGGGGTATCTGACAGACGTAATAAAATCCTTTTTTCCTGTTTTCCTCCCCCTGTAACAATTTCCTTCAAGGAAGGAAAAGCACAAACTCCCACTTCTCTAACTGGAAGTTCTGAAGCCCTTGTCCAGCCCTCCCCCCATCAGATCCTGCTTGTTCAGCTCTCCCTGCTTTCTCTGGAGCTGCTGTAGGGAGGAGCATGGGACCCTTCCTTGCTGAAGGTTGGGTTTCCCATGCTCCTGCACCCTCCTGGAAGGTTACCCCCTTGCTAGGACAGAAAGCCCATGAACAGGGACAGTTGCTGCTCACTTGAGCTTTTTCAGCAACCAGGCTTCTTCCTGTCTTCATGAGCAACCTGACAGCAAAAGTAAAGCCTTACTGCTCCACCAGGAATTTCTGGAGCTGATCAGCAGCTGTTTTTAAGCCTCTAGCAGTCATTATGCAGCTGTACTTGGTCGTGAGTCGCTGCTGGCATGAGCAGAAGGAAGGGACAGATTCCCTCTATTTACCCTGCCAGCTAGTGTAACAGCCTCTGGAGAACTCTAATGAAACAGTAAGAATTTAACAGATGAGTAAGCAGGAAATCAGCTTTTCTTCAGGAAACCAGTAATACATTCTTCAGGATAGTACTCAAACATGCTCCCAGACACTGGCTGAGGATTCAGCTGTCTGCCCACCATGCATGTTAGAGCAGCACACACCATTCCCCTCCAAAACCTGAAATACAGGACCTTTTAATTCATAGGAAATGTCAAGTACCATGGTACAATTAATAAGGTAACACTATTTTATACAAGCAAAATGAGAGAAATCAGATATCAGCTGAAAAAAATTCTTTAGTGTATTTTCTTTTAATGACACTTCAAACTTGCAGAAGTAATGATAAAACACGTGTTAAAAGTTTCAAGGTGTTCTGGCTGGTTTGATGAAAATTGTTTATCATATGTAAAAAAAGTACAATAAAATACTGGTAAAATCTTTAAAAATTATGTTTCTGGTCCCAATTTATTGCCATTTCATCCCAGTGTGGAAATCACAAGGATTTGTCACAAAATCCCATTGGAACATGGAGCTTTCAAGAAGTTCAGCCTCTACAAGCTAAGTATCCTAAAACTTTAATTCATAAAATGCCAGAATGTGAAAATATGCTTCAACTATTCAGTTTGATCTCTCCCAGGTAACTAACTTTAATTTTCTTCGGGCTTTGGCAAGAGGAAAAGTGGTGTTTAAATAAATGTGGTTTTTTGCGACAGAAGTGTGGGTGAACTTCAAAGAACTGCCAGGAGGTGACAAATGGACATCATATGGGCTGGAATTTGGACATCTCATAGAGGATAAGACTCATCTAGTAAACAAATGCTTCCCCTCTGTTTTTGCATGTGGCTATAAATAGTAAACAAAGATATGTCTCATATATTTTGCTGTGCACATTTAGTCCTTGGGTTGGTATCAGCTTTTTAAGACAGTGAGTCACATGAACTCCAGGCTCCACAAGCTTTTAACTTTATCTAATAACTCTGAATGTTGTGGGTCCATATCTCTGTTCTAATTATTCCTACAAAGATCATGCTGTTATTTATAGGAATGTTTCTAATTAAAACAAAGTGTGTGTGTCTATAGAGATGATAATTCTAGAGGCTATCTCCCTGGCACTGTTTTTCTTTTGGTGATGATTAGGAATCATATCTTTTGGGGTGAGCAGTGTCGTGGGCCATGAAGAGAAGCACCTCTTGAGATTAAGAGATTGTGTTGCCATTATGCTAGCAGGCATTTGAGGATCATGCACTGTGTGTGCCTACCCCTAAGGAGTGCAGACCTCTGTGTGTAGTTTTCTGAATAACTCATCTAGCCCAGTTGAACACACAGAGGATGGATGATGGAGGAACCATGACTACAAGCAGTTCAGAAACAGAAAATACCTGGGCAAAGAGAATTTTCTGCTCCACTGTCAGCCGTCTACCAGCAAGAGTGAGACAAGCTAGGAAGAGCACATGTTGACAAAGATTGACAAAGAACGATTTAAAAACTCATGGGAAGATAAAACTCAAGATGCTGGTATCACTGTGTCTTCTTGAACTGGAGCAGCTAATGTTAATCACAGGATTGTTTGTGTTTGAGGATGCTAGAACCAAATACACTCTGTGACAAAAGTGTGAATTATTAATGCCAGATCCCAGGCAGGTTTCAAACGGCTGCCACCTTTACAAGACGAGCAGGAGAAAACTGGGCAAAGCTTGAGAGCACTAGCTTTCCAGTTATTGCAGAGAATTAGGTTGCAACATCTTCCTTAGCCAGCAAAGTCAATACTGGCACTTCAAAGGGGTGGTACCTGCCCTACTGAACAAACTCTGAGAGAAACTATTTTGAAAATAAGACATAGGCATGCAGAAGCAAAGTGATCATGACTCAAAAACTTTAAATACCAAATAGTTTGCAAGTGTGCTTTGGAAACTGATCTGTATTCATTGTGGTACAGGGAAAGTAGGAGCTAGTTACAAAAGAAAATAAAAAAGACAATTATGCAGCAGGATTTTAATGTTTGAAAATTTGACAGATGACTGGAGTCTGAAACACTTTTCCAGAACTACATTCTCTAGTCAGTCTTGCACATATTTGGTTCTTACATTGTATCCCCTTGTTGCTCCACCTCCATGGGCAGACTGAAAAGCCAGGGATCACAGAGTGAAAAAGGCAAGGAAGAGAATAACCCCTCCAGTGCCAGTGCCAGACCATTCCTTGAGACTGTTTGGATTTGTCAGCTCTCCATCTGCTTGCCCAAGTTGGAATAATAGTTAATGAATCTTTAGTTTCCCATGAACTTTAAGTACACCATAATTAAAACATAGCAGTTAATTAAGTGTATGTGCAGCTCACCCAGTGAGTGCAGTTCCTAAACACCCTGAGTACTACATCTGCAACAGTAATGCCCTTATAATGCGGGTATTTCTTCCTTGAATTATTTTGGGATTCTCAAGATATGTTTTTCCCAGGCAATTGCTTTTCCTAAGTAAAATTATTTGAATTGCCAAATCGATTTGTTATTACAAGCTTGTTTTAAGAACTTGTGCTGAAAAGGGATTGAAACTAGAGAGCTTTGAGGATTGTACAGCTGGTTTCAGCTCATTACTTTAAAATTATTTTCAGTGAAATAATATTATGCTTGTATCTGACACCTAGAAAAAAGGCTAAAAACAAATAAAGCATTACCATGTTTGCTAGAGATTGTGAATATCAATATTGCTTTCAGCGGTTTTCACTGATCTATGCAAATAACCATGTGGTTGATTAGCTAGTCTGAGCTTGCATTCAGAATACTGAACTATGTTTCATTAGTTATACACATAATTTAGAGATGCAGTGCTCTGAAAATAAATGTTCTTCAGCAATTTTAGTGAACAGATAGAAATTTTAAAATGCCTGTTTTTGCAACAGCTCCACATTTTCACAGTGTGCAATATCTATCCAGCTCAGTGCTTTCAGTATTGAATAAGGCAGATACAGATTGGCCTGTCTCTAACACTGATGAGTGTTATCAGTGGCTTTTCCTTGCCACTGTCCAGTGTGAAAAAGATCATCTTCTTTCATGTGGGTCATTAAACTTCTGAAACCACTTCAGCTTCATATACAGCTCTTTCAGAACCTTTGGAAAGATAATTTCCTTCTTCTCAGGCCCACACCCTTTATCTGGATGTTCAGACCTAACCATGTTTCTGGGCATCATGTTTGTAATCATATCAAATGTTTGTAACTCTGTGAGCCCTCATGATGGTCTAGCAGTGATGTAGCTCTAATCCTTCCATGAGGTAAGTCCAGAGATCATCCAGATGTCAAGGTTTGCCTTGGGGAAAACCCGGTCTTCAGAGACAGCACACAACTGACAGTAGGGAAACCTGTTCTCCTCAGCAGCTTTCACCAACTGCATTCCTTCATTGCTGCCAGGTCACTGACTTGAGTTCTGCCCTGATTTTTTAGGGTAAGGCAAAGTTTGAAAAGCAGGATGTAGAGACATAAGGATGGGAGATGGAAAATTGAGCAAGTAGGTTGCAATGTCAAAATACCCTTTAAATCATCTTTAGATCCTGTCACTGTCAAAAATCAGCCCTTGAATAGAAGGAAAGCTTTGCAACCACAGTTAGACACTGGAAACTTGTGCAACAAAGGAAAAAAAATTGCTTTGTGTCACTGATAAACTACTGGTTTGAGGGCTGGGTCTGATGCTAACAGTTCTGAAACAGTAAAGAGAAAATTAAAATACAGATGAAACTGCACTACATAAACTGCAGAGATTTTTAAAACAAATCTCAGATCTCCAAATGGTCGGTTGTTACTCTTAGACAACTTTCACAGTACTGACAGACAACCTGTGGGCATTTGGGTATCTGGAGGAGTTTAAACACCAGATTGTAGAGCCACAAACATGTCACAGTTTTTTGAAAAGTCAAATGAAAAATCAAAGTAGGATTCTTGAGGAGGAAATTTGTGAGGATGTATGGATGACACTCCTGTCTCTCAGCTGTCAAAAAAGGTAAGGGCTAGCACAGGTGGTTTCTCAGGGAGATTGTGCACTCTCCGTCACTTGAGGTTTCCAAGACCCAACTCAACAAAGCTGTGAACAGACTCACAGTTGACCCTGCTTGCAACTGGAAGGTCAACAAGAGACCACCTAGGTCCCTTCCAACCTGAATTATTTTGTGATTTTTTGTGATTCTCATTGTAGATCTAAACTGCCTTTTAGATGTGCTGTACTGTCTGTTGATAGTAATTACTAGAAATTGTTAGCTGGACTAGCAGTATGAAAATGGAGATGTAAAACAGGATGCAAATTTCTACAAACAAATGTCTATTTAAGCAGAAATAATGGCAAATAGAGTGATGACAGTAAAATGATGGGACACTTGTTCTCTGTCACCATCAATCCTATCAATGAAAATATATAGTTAATTTCTGAAGTCTTTCACTTATGCAGAGGCTTAATTGTTTTATCATTTTCCTAGAGAGATTTTTTCTGGTTAAGATCAGTAATTACTTTCTTGGCAACTGAAAATTGTTCCAAGTGCAAACCAATTAAATTAATAACCACTCTTTTATTTTACTTCAGACATACTAACCAGAGCAGCTTAAAAGGTTGTTCTTATACTGCTGCACACAATGAAGACTCATTGGAAAGAAGTGTGACTATAAACCACAACTGACGTACAGCTAGATTTAGAAATTCTGCTGGTTGTTGTATTGTTTGAAATAGTAATTCCCCTTGGTGTAAAAAAAATTTAGAAGTTAGTGCTTCTAAAAAAGCAAGATTCTTTGAAGAGCACTTAGAAAAGAGAAGAAAAAGAGTAAAAAGGAATGGAAGAACACAGAATAACAAGACCAAAAGTTATATAAAAGAGAGGAAAGATGAACCAAAACCTTCTGATTCTTATGCCATGGATACATGCAGCTGTGGTGGTTACAGACTGGGAAAATCCCCCAGACTCCTATGGTTTATAAAGGGAGCAGTACCAAATTACCAAGCTGGCCAGCAAAATGGGGGTGTTTTGCCACAAACATTGGGTGAAGGTTTTCCTTGGAAACCAGAAAAGAACAGGAAGTTAATCACATTCTCAAGGTTAATTTATTTATTTATTTATTTATTTATTTATTTATTTAATGTGGAGGAGGTCTTTGTCTCCCTACTTTCAATGCTTTACATTTACTGATCTATGAGAGTCTCCAGCAGGGTTTTTCCAGTTCAC
The DNA here is from genome assembly GCA_013389925.1 of Aegithalos caudatus. Classification (NCBI taxonomy): domain Eukaryota; kingdom Metazoa; phylum Chordata; class Aves; order Passeriformes; family Aegithalidae; genus Aegithalos; species Aegithalos caudatus. Next base: position 70,060 of record WEIU01016460.1, read on the forward strand.
ATTTACTTAGTACTTCAGAAGAGCCAGTGGCTGCAAGAACAGGACCCACAAGCGTGAGGAAAAGCACTTTTTCCTTTTGCAAACCATTATATTGCAGATGGGTTTCTGTTGTGATTCCACATGAAATTCTTTGTCTCTTAGACTGATCTTGGCTGGCTTTGAAGAAAGGACTATTTGTTTAAAATAAATTCAATTTTTATTTGCAGTCTCCCTGCCTTTTTCTCAATATGGTAAGAAGATAATTTGTTATGGGGCAAAATCAAGAAATTATTTTTTTAAATATTCATGACATGGCTAAAAACCCAACTAAACAAACAATTCTTCTTTCAAATGGAAAGGGATCCAATTTAAAACATGTAAGGAAAGACGGTTCAGCTGAGACGGCCATGACAGGTACTACATAGAAAAGTTGTGACACAAGAAAATTAGACCTGATGAAAAATCCAAGGTTATAAGTAAAAGTTAAATAAAATAATGTTTGAAATATAAAACAGCTGGAAGATGTGAGATACAATATCTTAATACCTTTGAAAGCACATCAGCAAGTGGAAGATTTTTGACAAATTACTTCAGACAGGAAGCTTGAATCTTGTATCTCTCCAGCTCCCACAGCTCTGCTATGATTTATGCAAAGCAACAGTAATCATCACTAGTCAGAGGAAAAAAGAGAGCAAGAGAATGTTTTCCCCTCTTGATTTGCATATTCTGAATAAATTAATGTTACATATGCCTGTTAAATTTACAAGCACATATAAAATCCTTGTGCAGTTTAAACAGAGATCAAGTAGTGACAAAGTGTGAAAGAGATTCAAAGTAGCTGGTGTGAAACAGTGCAAAGATTTTTAATAGAAGGATTTGTAGGTCAGCTGGGCAATGATTTGTTTTCAACATCCATTTCAAATTACTAAATCAAGTGCCAAATGAAAAATACTGTAAATGAGAAGCTGAGTATGCAGAACAGGCACTTAGCAGTGCTACGGCCTCTGCTTTGCACACCAAAATGATCCCTATGTCACTTGTTTCTGCCATATTATGAAATATCTCAGCCTTTTAAGTTCTTATGAAAGAACTTAATGGAGTCAAGTCTCAGAAATAGAGCTCCTGGGGTAGAATCATAGACTGGCTTGGGCTATGTAATGCTGCGTTTATGACAGGCTAGAAGAGACCTTAGAGATGTCTCATTCCAACCTCCCTGCCCATGGGCAGGGAAACCTTCCACTAGATCAGGTCACTCAAAGTGCCATCAAACCTGGCCTTGAGCACTCCCAGGGATGGAACAGCTACAACTTCTTTGGGCAACCTGTTCTGATGCCTCACCACCCTCACAGTGAATAATTTCTTCAAAATTCCCAATTTAAACCTGCCCTCTTTAAAGTCATTCCCCCTTGTCCTGGCAGTATAACCCTGGGTTAAAAGCTCCTCTCCAGCTTTGATTTGTAGACCTCCTTTAGGTACTGGAAGGCTGTTCTAAGGTCTCCCCAGAGCCTTCTCTTCTCCAGGCTGAGAACAGCCCCAGATCTCTCAGCCTGTTTTCAAAGGAGAGGTGCTCCAGTCCTCTCATCATCTTTGCTGCCTTGCTCTGGACTTAATCCATTGTGTCCATGTCATTCTTATATCTGGGACCTCAGACCTGGATGCAGCATTCCAGTCTCACCAGACTAGAAAATATTAGCTATACATATATATGTGTGTATATGTATGTTTGTATGTAACCACATAAGACATGCCAAATATCATGGTTATTTTTTCCATGTATTTTTTCACAAATACTGGTGAGCAGCAACCGCATGCAGTGTAGTGTTTTGGATTGAAAACTTGTTTATAAAAAGTAAGCAAGAGGAGAGTTTTTAAAAATAGCACAGGTGTGAGGGAGCAGGTGATCAATGTGCTTCCATATCAAAGTGATGTGGTCATGCTCTTTACTGTCAGAAGTAGTAGAAATACAAACACAAATAATCAGACCCAGAATGGACAGAAATAGGGCTGCATAAGCACAACCTTGACTTAATACATAAGTGTTTTCATTAGGAGGCTGGGCTTTCTCTTTATGCCCATTATGCCTCATTTTATAGAATCATCTGGGTTTTAACAGAGCCTTGATGACCTCAAGCTCTTGTGCTGAAAAAATAATTCATGTTATGCCCACAAATACACGTTGCCTAGAGATATATCTGGAGGAGATTTAAATTAACTAGCTCATTTGGACTAGCTGTATAGTACCAAGATCAGGGCTGGCTGAAAACTCACCCCAGACTGATTAGCTTGGTAAATAGCAGGTGGAAGAGCATTGTGCAGAGCTTTGCCAGAGCTAAACCATTACTAATGTTGGATTTAGTTAATCAAATCTCTCACAGATAAATCTATCTGTTATACCTGTTATCAGGCAAAAAAGATGCTCTGATTTCTGAGCCAGCTGCTTGAGTAGGCAGAGGAGAATATTTTAATAGCCCTTCAGTGCCCTGTAAGTTGCTCTCGGTACCTCTTTCTGGTTCCACTACCTGCAGTTCCAGAAGTTTCTTACTCTGGTAGTGAATGCATGGTTGCTTTTCCTTGGGAGCCCCAGCAAGCCAGTGGGTGCCCCTTTGGTGTATGTGCTCCTCTCAAGCCACTGCAGTCTGCTTAGTGGAAGTATTGAAAGAGGTGTAAATCACTCACACAGAAGGCATTGATTTTCACTGGTGGAATACACAGGCATAGTATTTTGTTGTAGCACTTCTAAAATTTATTGTGGCTAAATGACATGGAGGAGGTGGATTTGCTAGTTTGGGATTCACATTTTGCTGCTGTTGTTTATCTTTATGCTGAATTACGAGGGTTGCTTTGCCTACAAAATGCTGGGTTGTGAATGACAGTCATGAGAAATGAGGCAGAAATTTGAGGGTCTGTCCAGCAAGGAGTGTTGAATAAAGCAATCTATGGATTTGTGATTCAAATTTTCCTCAAATTTTTGTTCTGTTTAAGCCTAATTGTTATATTAGACATAATATATATTAGATATAATTTCCAAGTGTGATGGCTAAAGAGATAAAAACATTCTTTGTTTCTTCTATTAAGACATTGCCACTATCCTTTCTTTTAAAAGAAACATTTGATTGATTCAAAAGTATTTAATCAATTAATGTGAGGACAAAGAGAATGAAAGATGTTCTTGTGTTCTGGGTACATTTGTGTTAGCTGTGCCTGAATGATTATGGAAATGATTATTGTAAAACCTGAGGCAATTGCTTTGTATTACTGCAATAGTAGCTTGCACTTCAGTGAGATGATATCTACAGATTGTTTGTAATGAAATAGTTCAGTTACAGGGCTATGGGTAACAGGAAAGGGGTGACAATCACTGCAAAGTCACTGTTTTTAGTGCTCCTCAGGGGCCATGGGAGTTCCCCACAGGCTCTGTCAGGATCTGGCAGCTGGTGCTCACCCCACTGCTCCAGTCCCAGACATTGGGCACATCTGTGCTGCCAATATCCTGCCTAAACTATTTAACTCATATTTTGAAGCATATTACCTGCTTCTAAAAGCTGCATAGCTAAATATCAGGAACTCAGATATTACACCTCAGTCAAGTTTTCTGGGTTTCGGTTATCTGCAGTTACAGATAACAGGTACCAGGTACAGCTCTGGCCCTTCAACCATTATGTGTTAAGGCCAGCCTTTCCAAGGTACAAAGCTAAACACAGTGATGGTATTGGAAACTATTCATCATTATTAGAATAAAGGTATTGAAAAATCTGTGATGTTTGGGAAAGAATGATAAAATGTGGGACAACATTTAACAACCATCTGTTTTGATATGGAAGTTAAAATGACAGGAGATACTATGGATTGAAAAAACATCTAAGTGCCAAAAGAACTTACTTAAAGAAATGATAAAAATTTTCTTTTGGAATAGCTCCAGGAATCTGCTATATGCTCTTAGGATAAGGTTTTATTATGGACAGAAACCTTTATAATGTTACAAAGGAAAATAAATGCTGTCAACAGCAACATTTTTGTGTAGCATTTCCAGTTCTAGAGAGATGCTGCAGAATAAATGTTGCTAATAATGGTAAAGCAAATATTTCTGTATGATGAAAAATTGATCTAGGCACCAACAGTCAATAGCTTGAGAGGGTTTTGGAAAAAATTCTATCCATATAAAGGAGACAGTTGTCTTGTACTTGGTTCTTCAGGTGCAAGGCTAGACACTCAAGTTGTTGTAGGCAGCACCCAGACCTTTCTGTTAAGAGGTTGACTCCTTGTTAAATATATGAGCTGATAATCATATATGATGCAGAGAATCAACAAAAATCTGGACATTGATATGTTCTTATGGGTGAAGGCAAGAAATACAGCCCTCCCTTCCCTTCAGTGAGTTATGAAGATGGCTAGTTGGACTATAATGGACAATAGCACATCTTCCTAAAGTGATTTTTTTCTTGATAAAAATCAATTCAGAAAACTGGACCCAAGTTTGAAAGGAAACTCCAGAAGACAACACACATGCCCAAAGCCTCTGTTGTCCAAAAATGGTTTTGCTAGGTTTATTTAAGATTATACACAAATGAAAGAGATGGACCTGGATGCTGTGGAATTTGACTTATGCCTCAGCTACAGGATGCTGTAGCTCTCAAAACTTCAGTGGACAGTCTGGAAAGCTTTTTGTTCTGTCATGTCGGGTTCTAAATTAATATTCCAGCTTTCCCATTCAGAGAAACAAACTGGTCTCCAGCACTATGTACTTCTAAATAAGAGAAGACAGAACTAGTATTTCCTAAGGGTATCTCTCTCAAGACCTATTGACTAAATACATGTGGATACAGAGTGCTGCAGGGATTCTGAGGCTTGCAGAGCTCCAAGCGATTTATAATATGTACTTTGATATTCAAATAGGAGTTAAGTGATTTGAAATAAGCTGTGGATATTATCTCATAATAAAGCTAGATCTGAAAGTGTGTAAATTTAAGGGGCAAAATAATACAAAATATTTTGCTGTTACACTGTATCTCCATTTTATTTACTGAATGAACAGAGGCAGCCCAGAGTTTGAAAATTGTATTGAGCTTCATAGTGCCATTATGCCTGGAAAAACACTCAAAATGTTGTTCAGATTTTTATCTCCTACATGTGAGCTAAACAGATTGTCGACAATTAAAGCAGAGAAATGTGATGTTAAGTTGTTTTAATTTCTCAGCATCTTCCTGAATTGTTAAAAATAAATTTGCCTGTCATTAATGCTTTTACAATGTCAACGCAAATGACCATAGTGAAGGAATGGATCAGGAGTTTGTAATGAAATCCAGGAGTCTGTCCACTGAGGCCCCATCTAATCTAACTAAAAATATACATTATAGCCCAGAACCACTGGCACAGTATTCTGGGGGAAGAAAAGCTTATATTAGGGTTCCCATTTTTATTCTGCCTGTTGCAGATTTGGCCAGTTTCCTGAGCCACAGTACAGTTTCTATGACTGCATAATTTTTTGCTGGCCATAGTTTCTGTCCTGATGAGCAAAAACCAAAAGCCCATACATTTGGTGCACCTGAGCAGCTCCTAGTGGGAAGTGAAGAGGCTTCTGAACTCACTGCATGGTGGAGCATCAGGCAGGAGACAGTGGCTCCGCAGGGAACACGCAGCCACTGGGGACAATGAAGGGGATTTCATGTAGAATCAAGGCAGTGAGGTGAAGATACTGATGAACTATTGTAGAGAAAAGCCTGGCATGCTCTAGCCTTGTCCAGACCTTCTGGTGGTTACACCCATAATGGGGACAGTGTTAGCAGAGCAGGAGGATCTGGAAGTTCTTGGCTGTGTTGCATGGAAAGTGTGAGAAGAAGCTATAGCAGAACTGAGAGGGTTAATATTTCTGTCAATGCAAATGCACAAAATAAAATGCACTGATCAATTTAATTGAAAGCTAAACTTACAGTGCAGAGGAAAATTGTATTTACAATGAAGTCACACTGCATTCCACCTAGTAGATCTCAGATGACAGAACTTGTTCTGATGTAATATTCAGCCACACTGATTACTTATTTTTATGCCAGAATGCTGCGACTAAAATGAAAGAAGACAAGCCCCTTTAATTTAATAATTATTCTAATTATTAGAGGTAATACTGTTTAATTTAGAAACAAAAAGCTGGATTTTAGAGATGCATTGTTTATATCTACTTACATGCCTCATGAGGTCATGTTCTTAATTTAGTATTTTATCTTAAAGAAGGTGATAAAAAAGTAACACTGTCAACAGAACAAAGAAAATACATTTCTATTGAAATGTAACTCATATGACTTTAGAAAGTCTTGATAGATTGTCTATCATTAAGCTGAAATATTTATATTACATGTACTGTGGCTTGGCATTAAAAAAAAGGAACCAATAAAATGTTCATATTCTTGTACCATAGCAAGGCTTGATACAGGGATTGGTCTTTCCTAGTTTCTGGTTTATGACTTTTTTTTTCTCCCCTCCTAAATCTTTCCTTTAACTAAGGAAAAAAAATCCTAGAAATAATTTTGATGTGGAATGCTGATTTTATGCCGAATTTAGTGAGGATATTATAAAGGGAGCAGTCTGTGTCTCCTTTAGTTTGAAGCTGCCGTCATCATGTCTTTGCACAGAGATAGTACAGGGTATCGGTATCTGTCTCTGTCTCTCCCTCTCCCTCTTCCATGCTATATTTATAGCATCCCCCTGGCCATAAAAGGTCCGGACTGGGGCTCTGACATTCCACTGACTGCAGGCATTATTTTTGTTCTGGACCTTGAAGTCCAGTCCTTACCCCTCGTCCTAACTACCTCTTCCTTTGCTGGCTTCATTGTTGCTGTATTTTTGTGCTATACATCCACTTGGGAGCTCTTCCATTTGCTGCCATTCATTTGGACCCTGGTAAGTGGTTTTTTTTATGCCGGAAGGATTTTGTGTTCAATTATTTTTAATCTGAATCTGTAATACCAAGTTGATAGTAGTTCCCTTTATTCTTCTTAGCTCAGCAGTTGAGGGATTTGTGGACATGAATTTAAGACATCTGAAGGTTCAGCTATGAAACAAAGGAAAGTAGTGCAGGGGCTCTTTGATTTTCACTCAGCTATCTTTGCATATTGTCACAGTACTCTCAAATGAAGCATGGGTTACTGAGATACAGGAGGAGTTTGTAATGTAAGCTCCAGTGGGATTTGAGAATGTTTAAATAGCATAGATTTTTTTTTTTTTTTTTTTTTNTTTTTTTTTTTTTTTTTTTTTTTTTTTGTTGCAGAGGATGTTATCTTTTCTCTGCTTACAAGAGTTTCCTTTTTTTAAATCTATTTCACTATTCTCATTGATTGATGGAGTAGATCTTTAAAGAATTACACAGACTGATAAACAGCACAAGTGGTAATGGCACTAAAATCACTTCCTTTAATGTATAGCTATGAACTATGGACAAGTATAGAACTGTCTGTTGGCTCAGTAGTAATTTTAAATACTCAGTTCAACAGCTGCTAAAATGCAGCTCCAAAAACTGCAAATTAATCTAACTAGGGCCACTAATATTTTTAGGCCAAGCTCTGAAGTGCTACCATTGATCTTGAGAGGGAGTGTTGCCCTCACACTGAAGGGGGCTGGTTAGTGCATGCAGACTAAGTGGATGCAGGTAGCACAGATAAAACTTAAGAGATGGGAGTCAATCTGATAATCAGGCAGTGCTCCAGATAGGAGCAAAGTCCTTGGAAGTTTCTGAGTTAAGATAGCATCACACTACTGTATCTGATCAGACTAATGTAACCAACTTATCCTGGCCTGTGAGCAATCTGTGATGTTTCAGAGGAAATAGAAAACATAACTCATAGTGTGATAAAATATCTATGAAAGGAGTTTCCTTTTATGTGATGTGAGTCAGTGTTGGTCTTTGATTTGAACCAGGAGAGCTGACTGTCCTCAGTGCCTTCCTTGCTATCATAGTCCTTACTCCTATCACAGACCTTACCTCCTGCAGACAGTGAGATCCAGACCTTTAATGTTTGGAAGAAAATGTTTCCTTTGTACATTTTAACTTGTTCTTTTGGTCTGATAAAATGTAAATGAAATGCTTCATTTAACTTCTTAATGGGCAACACATGCAGTGCTTCATACTTGTACAGAAGGACCACCTTCTGTACTTTGAAGCCTGGAAGGATGTGGGAATGCCTGAGCTGAATGTCTTTTAGCAGTGTGGCTGTTGTATGAATGATGAAGCCAGCCAGCACTTCAAATAAAGCTGGTGAAGACAAACCATAGTACTCTGCAGAAGGAAAACAGGATGTTCTTATGTTTGTTCACTTTCAGTGTGCAAGACAATATTCTTCTGTATGCCTTAACTTTCCTAGGCAGTTATCAACTTACAAGTCCTAAATGCAGCTCTGAAGAGCTGGAAGAGGAAGACAATGAAGAAAAATGAAGAAAAAAATCTTCTAAGACTAGTGAAATTAGGAGGAGTTACATACTACCGATAGCTAACAAAGTGAAATAAGTAACAACACAAAATACTGACAGGTATTAAAAAGAAGGATGCTAGACAGAATAATTGCATTCTTTTAGACTGACATGAAAAAAAAGGCAAGCATTTGGAATAAGGGAGTTAAAAAGGAACATCACTTTTTGCCATAGAGACCAATGGGCTTTCCCATTTCTCCTTCATACTCAGATAAAAATAAAGTAAATGCATAATCTCATTTACTTGAAGTCACAGTTTCACTGTGGTCAGGATATCAGCAATTTCTTTTACATAAAAAGTTTCTGAATACGTTTCTTCCTTGTTAACTTCCTACAACTAAATTATCAATTCAGTTATCCCACAAAGAGCATCTCCCTTGTGAAATCCCTAAAATATAAGGAAGTTTTCCTCTTTATTTTTGGTTTTGTTGGGTTTGGGTTTGGTTTATTGGGGGTTGATTTGGGGGGTGGGGGTTCATAATTTGCCTTTGTTAGAGTGAATACCTCAGCAGTTATCGAAGAGAAAAGTTTGAAATTTGTTGACTTGCTATCAGAACCAAATGCTAAAAGAAAATCCAAGGACTGAAATCTAGGGAGCATAAAGACCAGGGAAAAATCACAGAATCACAGAATATTCTGACATGGAAGGGATCATCAAAAATCAGCTCCTGACCCCTTGCAGGACAACCCAAATCCATTATCTAGACTTTCATGAAGTCATGATTACCTTCCAGTTCTGTAAGTGTATTTTATGTCCAAACATTAAATTGTGTTTCATTAGTATGAAGAAAACATGAAGCAGAACAAATTTCCTACTGTTGTGATTGATACTAAAAAAACTCAAAACAATAACAAACACCTCTCACCTTTGGTTTGGATCTTCTTTAAATTCTCGTTAACACTTCCTTTTTGTAGTTCATTTCTATTACTAATTAGGAAACTTTTCAGGGACAATCCTAGTAGCCATATGAGCTTAGAAGAAAGAGAAAGAAAGGTTTTCATATGGAATATTTGAGGCAAGCTTGCATGTCAAAGTAGAAAAAGTCAGTTATAACAACAGGAAAATAAAAAAGCAAAATAATGACTGAACTGCTGATTTTAAAACTAACAAACAAACAAGGGAAATTATTTCTGCACTCAACTTTCATCCCATTTTGAGAGGGGAGCTACCTCTCACATGATCAAAATTTGCGCTACAAATGACTACAAGACAGATGTAGATGTAAGCAGATGTACAAGACAATCAACAGATGACAGGCAAACTAAAACTTAAATGGGCCTATCATCTGGAGGAAGAATCTTGGCAATCTTGAACATGATATTTTAGGTTAAAAGAAAAGGATTTGGACTGAGGAGCATGATATTATTTTACCCATTGCATACAGACTGGATCCCTGATTAAACTGTAAAAGCATAATGCACAATAAGCCCTTTTAAATTGAACCCTGGTATCACATAAAAAACAATCACTGTAAACCACATTTAGAGAAAAACTGACATCCTTCTCAATCTTAGTGTTTTAGTTCACTGTTGTAATAATAAATGGAACATTAAATTCAATCTGAAAATTGGATTACAAAAATAAATTAAATGTTAATATATTTTTGTTTCAGCTTTCATAGCCTTGTTGGATTTCCTCATGCCTTTAAAAATAATTTATTACTTTATTATCTCTATTGTAATTGAACAAAATTATTTATACTATCTCTGAAGAAGCCAGATAGAGTTTCATTAGTTTGCAGTAATAAGTGAGCACATGAAATTTGACTAGTTTGCAGTAGCAGGGAGCCAACTACAAATGAACAGACACAACAGTGCAAAGGCTTCTGGTCATGACAGGTGACATGTGAGCATCTTGAAACCTGAATATGAACCAGTCTGAAAGTCTAAATCACATCATAAAAAGATATTTCTAAATTAATTGCAATTAATTAGAACTGCTGCAATTAAGTTCTGTGTTAGTTTGTGTGAAGCTGGGTATTATTTGTATGCCAACTCAGGAGTTTCCTTGACAATAGTCCTTATGTTTGACCTGTTCTGTTTCAGACATTATCCTGTTTAGTCACACTCAGAAAAGTGCAGTGAAACCCAAAATTCGAAGGCACCCATGATGTCTTTACCGTTCTACCAAAGACACCACGAGCACTATGACCGCGCGTACCGCCACAAAGCGCTCTCGTCCACCGTGAGCCAGTACCAAAAGGAGACAAAGAGCACATCTGCCCTCTATGCTCAAGGATCTGCAGCTTACTCCAGGGGCTCTGCAGGCTATCGCCACTCCTCTGCAGCAGGCTTCAGCCTCGACTCCTCAGCAGCTTACAGCCACGACCTCGAGTCGGCAGCCTACAGCTATGGATCCACTGCCTACGACCGCTCTGCCGCGCAAAGTAAGAGATCTGCTGCCTACAGCCTTGACTCTGAGACCCTCAGCACCCGCTCAGCTGCCTACAGCCATGCCTCTGAATCCATCAACAAGCTGGCTGCAGCCTACAGGCTGGGATCTGAAGCCTACAGTTTAGGGTAAGTAAATCCGTCTTTGAAACAGCATTATGGCAAAAAAATGTCCAACCGCTTCCCATTGAAAACAATGGCAAAACTCTCCTCCTTGTCCACATAAAGTTTCTTTGTAACTTGGCATTAATGTATTTTCCTGGTCTGGTGTTTTCCCTTGGCTTTGGCAGTGGGAAGGACTGTGGTCAGCTTAGTTTTTTGGACTAATGCATGTGTGATTCTTGGATTTTGTTATTGTCATAACAATAGCACTGGCAATGCTGATGTGGCTGAATAGTGACACTCCAAACTGGTTAGGCATGAGCTACCTCTCCTTCCAAGTTGCTTAGACACATTAATACAGCTGAATCTGGTATGAAGAGTTGAGATACTTTTGGATTGAGGCTGTCTCTTATCTGGAAAGGTTGAAGTATTAAAAGAACTCAAAGTTCTTCATGCAAGTTCGAGTTGATGTGTCCATATATGATTAATTCTTCTTTGGCCTAATAGTTTCACTTTTGTGCTGAGTGATTCAAAAAACTGAAATTTCCACATTGTATATTAGTTGAGGCATACTGTTTCCAAAGTAGAAATTACCTGAAGTGTCCATCTTTCACAAGAAGACTAGCTATGCTTAGCTCTCACACTTTTAAAAAATTTTAAGATAATAAGTATTGCTCAAGCAATTACATTAGCAGAATATTTTTTCTATAATAGCCTCATATTATTTGTATGCATATATCTCAGAGATTTACAGAAATTAGGGAAGTATTAAAGTAAGATTAGAGCAGCTGTTAGCAATAGAGGAAACAATCAACAAATTATAGCTGAAAACATCTGCTCACTATTATATTAATGTAAAATTCAGAGTATCATTAGCAAAACTGATCAAAACTTGTCCACCAGAAAATTTAAATTTTGAAAACTGAATATCCTCCCAGGATCATGGATAATGGTGAAATCTTTACTTAACTCCTCACTACAAGAAAAACATTGAGTTGCTGGAACGTGTCCAAAGAAGGACAAGGAAGCTGATGAAGGTTCTGGAGCATAAGTCTTATGAGGATCAGCTGAGGGAACTACAGGTTTTAATCCTTGAGAAAAGGATGCTTGGTGGAGGCCTTATCACTCTCTACAACTATCTGAGAGTGTAACCTGGCAGGGGGTGGTCTCTTCTCACAGGTAATGAGATAGGATGAGAGAAAATGTCCTCAAATTGCACTAGAGCAGGTTTAGGTTGGATATTAGGGAACATTTGTTCACTGAGAGGGTGGTCAGATATTGGAATAGGATGAGCGGGGAAATGGTGGAATCATCATTCTTGGAAGTGTTCAAAAGTGTGTGGATGTGGCGCTTAAGGACATGGTTTAAGGATGGGCTTGGCAGTGCTGTTTGAACCTGATGATCTTAGAGGTCTTAGTGATTCTATGATTCAATAGCTGAGTGTCTGGTTGTACCCAGGCTTTGCTGTTGAAACAATTTTTCTTGTGCAGATAATTAACCACTGAGTAAAACATTGAGAATTTAATTTATAATGTGCTGATGAAGGGAAGAAAACTGGAGGTGGTGGGACTGAGGGTTATACTTCCAAGTAGAGCTAGGTAGGGGAAGGTATTTCTGCTGCCAAATTTCTGCAGCAATGCAGCTGTGCCTGCGATCTGTTGCTGACCCTAACCCACAGCTTCCTTTTTCTTGAAGAAAAGGTTTCCATAAAAAAAGAACTTCAAGTTGTAAGAAATAATTGTTAAAAAACCTGTTTCTGAGTCCTGCTTATAAGCACTTCAGTTGTCACATGATTTTCTTCTGAAACCTGTATGTTCTCATTAAGAAGAACTCTAATGTCAACAGTGTAATACTGAAGGAAATGGAATTGCTTAGTTGAGAGAGAACTTAAAACATTTCCAGGTTTCCTGAGGTTTTGCTCAAGATAAAAGCTTTTTGCATATTTACTAGCATAAACTAGCATATTTGCATATATAATACTTTGTAGTACAAGACTTGCCTATAGATTGTTCAGAGATAAGAATGTCTCAGCTGCAACTTCTTTATTTATGTGATCCTATCATTGTATTGGAGGTTTGAGAAATTCATTGCTGCTACCTAAGACAAGGACTCTGGAGATTAGATACATGTGATTCCAAGGTCTCTTACATAAAATTTAATTAACATAGGAGACAATATTTATGAATGAAAATATCAGTATTTTACTTGGGTTTATGGTTAATATAGCCTCTATGTTGGTATTTATTTCTTTTTTGTGGCCCATATTTCTGTGATTTGCAAGAGGCAAAGTGGAAAAAATAATGCAATCCTCCAGTTAAGTGTAGTTCAAATTTGAAGGAATTCTTGCCAAATTTGTACTGTCTTTCCCAGATAATCCAAAATACTTCAAGGGATAATGTGGGGACAACAAGCATTATTCAAATAAATTAAGAAAATCAAAGACTTTCTGTTTTCATCCATATGAAAAAAATGGTGTAGGAAGAAAAAAAAAAAAAA
>WEIU01016461.1:10676-37458 GCA_013389925.1 Aegithalos caudatus
GGTTAGGTACTAGAACGGGCTCTCTAGAGAAGCGGTCACAGCACCAGCCTGATGGAGTTCAACAAGTATTTTGGACAATGCTCTCAGGCACATGATGTGACTCTTGGGGTGTCTGTGCAGGGCCAGGAGCTGGACTTTACTGATATTTGTGAGTCCCTTCCCACTCAGCACATTCTGTGATTCTTTTAAATTGTAATATGGATCTAGGTTCTGCAGTCTTCTGCAGCTTGTCTGATCAGACCTGCTGTGATCTCTGGTCCCCAGGCTTTGTCCTCTCAGCTGGGAAAGCCTGCCTGCCTTCCCAGGGCTTTCAGTGTTGCTGTGTTATGGCAACTTACCCAAGTATCAGTCATTTTGGGAAGAATTTTAAAGCTATGGTGGTGTTTTGATTATAATCAGCATATTGAATTTCCCTGTGAAATAGATTGTTTGTGCTGTCTCAGCTAGCTCTTATTTCTGATGTCGGTGGTGCACGGTATCTGGAATATGAGTGCTGCAAAATCTGAAAACTGATTTGAATAGAAGTGTGGAGTTTTGCACTCTTGTAACCTATATGGTGCTGAATATCAAAATGCTACCTTATGCTACATTCATGTTACATCTTTGCTTGTATCAGGACAGTGAAGATTCCTGACTCTGCAGATGGACTTGGATTCCAGATCCGGGGTTTTGGCCCATCTGTTGTCCATGCTGTTGGGAGAGGTAAGCCATATGAGCTGTCAATTGTACTGGTAAATATACATTTAATATCTAAATGACTTGGTTGAGATAAGTCAAAATTTGGTCCAGTAATCCATTTTATTAGATTTTTATTTATCCCAAAGTAACAAACAATATTAAATAAACTCAAGCATAATTGTATTGTGTACATATACGCTGTAAGCTTTGGATACATCTTCCAACTCTTTTTTGTAAATATTGTTAGACCAATGCAGGAAAGTTAAGTTAAAACTGTGCATTTTTTACAGAGTAAGTAGTAGCTGAAGGATGCAATATCACTTTGTCCAATGAATAGCTGTTAGGAACCTGTTTGCTAATTTGTTAGGTGGCTGTGTGGTTATGCAGTGTTAGGAAAACAGTTTACAAAAAAAATGTGCTTTTTACAAATCTTTTCAAGAATGTTAGTGGCTTTGTCTTAATAATTGCAGATGTTTCATGTAAATACTATTTTGGGGTGGGATTTTCAGATGCTTGCTATCCTAACTCAATGTTTTTGAACAGGGCACTTTTGCTAAGAAGTTGAAGCATTATTTCTTGCCATCTCATGTTATGGTGGAGCAAACTAACTGTATTTTCAGCTATTCTGGGACAGTTGTGTCTCTTTCCTCCCTCCTGCCTTTGTAACTGGGAATTAAAAGTGAACTGATCTGCAAAACATTCAGATTTGAACAGAGTTTGACTTTTTTTCTAGGCTGTGGTGCCAGAAATTTGATTTTCAAAAGAAAGACTTAATAAACTACAGACTTTGTAGGTGATGTGATAATTATTTCTGCACCTGGATCTCAATTCAACTGCCTATTATTCATTAAGCACATACTTTATTCCTATTAACCTCAACAATATGCAAGTGCTTGCTTGTGTGGTTTGCTAAACCTGGAAGATTTTAAGCATATGCTTAAATACTTTGGTGAATTGGGACCTTGGGGTTTTCTGAAGAGAGATTTGAGTTGGTTTTTTTTTTTTTTGAGAGAGATATTTAATAAAATAAATTTATATATTTATTTTTAGGTTTTTTTGGGGGAGGGGAGATTGTAAGAGCTGGTAATACTGTAATTTCCAATGACTTTATTTTATATTAGATTTTAAATGCAGCTTTGATCTAATAGTGATGATTCGTAAAAATGAGGGAAGCTCATGTATATTCTGTAAGTTATTTCCTTGTCAAATATGCTCAACTGACAAGTCATGAAGTCATGACAAGCTTTCTGTTTGTCAGCCCTGCAAATTCAGTCTATCCTTTTCTTTCATAGCCCCTAGCTTCTGCACCCCAGTCTGGCAGTCTCTAGGCAATAGAATTTTACTTACTTGGCACCTCTGTGGCAGTATCAAGAGACATTAGGAGGTGAATGTTGAGGTAGCTGGAACTAAGGTCATACTCCAGCAGGCTGTCTTTCAGGAGTGAGTTTGAATTGCACTGAAAAGACCTGGAGACAACTGCTATTTTTGTAGTGTCTATTCATTCTCTAGATTTTCCCAGCGTGGTTATTCCATTGTGAAAATAAGTCACTGAACCAAATATTTTATGTTGCTTAAAGGAGAATGTTTTGTTTTGGTATCATGTGTGTGTCCCCTGTCCCACCCTCTGATAATATAATTTGAGATATTCTACATTATCTTTGAGAATTTGATTTAGAGCTGTAGGGAAGATGAAAATAAGAACAATATCTTTGGAAATGTCTTTGGAATTTAGATATTTCACTTCATGATTAACATGATATTCTAGTATGCTGTGATACTTCTTTATGTATTGCCAGAAACCTTCTGTTTTGTATGTAAAATTGAAATACCTGAATTGAACAAGAAGCTCATAAGCTTGGGTCATGTAAAAGTAGGCTAAGTTGTAATTAGCAACTTTCAAGCTAGAGCCATTTTATCCTTTTAAAGTCCTTTTCTTTGAGGTGAATTTTCTAAATTTTCATATTGCTAGTCAATGTTTGTTGTTTTATAAAGCAGCCTTTAGAAAATTGTCTGTTCTCTTTTATGGAAACGTTTGCTGGCAAACTCCATTTTCTTGGCATCCAACTGGTCTACAGAAGTACACTATGGTCAGAAGAAGTATGTAAGGATCAGTCAGACCAGGTTCTGATTTAAAAAAAAAAAAGGTGTTTTTAAACTGTGAGAATGAAAGTAGAAGTTTAGAAAAAGAAGTCTGCTAACTATGTGGGTTTTTATTAATAGGAACAGTGGCAGCTGCAGCAGGTCTCCACCCTGGCCAGTGCATAATCAAAGTGAATGGAATTAATGTCAGCAAAGAGACTCATGCAAGTGTTATTGCTCATGTCACAGCCTGCAGGAAGTACAGGCAGCCAATGCAGGTATGTCTCATTTGGTGCCCTTGCACATTTTCTTCTAGGTTTCTCTTTCTGGTCAAAGTAAACAGTGTGGTGTTTATCTCTGTGCACGTATCTGTTGTGTTTGAGTGGGGTGAGAGGAAAGAAGTGGTGAATAAAACTGAAGGGAAGCCAGTTGAAACATCAAAGCTGAAGATTGCTCAATGGTGATGTGCAAGATCTGCTTGGTTTCTTCACTGAAGTAAATATCATAGATAATTTTTATATAGTGTTTTTAAAGGGCTATTTCAAGCATTTCTGCAGTCTTATGCAGAAAGAATTTTGAGGTAAATTCTCATCTTGATGGAGAGGGAATCACACAGCTTGCTGCCTGTTTAAGAGCAGGAGGATGAAATGCATAAAACTGATCTTCTTCCAGAATTTTGTTACACTTCAGTACACAGAGAGCAGAGTGATATATTCTTTCCATAAAAGTCAGAGTTCTCATTGCATTACAGTCTTGAAAATAAGCATATATTCAAGGACTCATAATTTCCTTTTTTTTAACTGCATGCAAATTTTGTTATCTTTGTCATATTAATTAAGGATAAAATCTCAGGCTTCCAAGACACAAATTTAGGAAGAAAACAAACCAAGCTGGTTTCTATAATGTAATTTTCCAATTCTCTGCGATTTTTTCTTAAATTGTGAACCAATATTATTAATTAACTTCACAAACTCTTCAAGTGCGTATTTACTGAGGAGAAAAATCCAATTAAAATCAAGAGTTGAATCCTTTTCCCACACTTACTGCATACTTATAAGAATTATATAGTTAGAACCACATCATATAAATACAGCCTTTATGAAAATGTTTTTGGGATGTTTGTATTTAAATGATAATACAGAATTGAAATTGTTACACGGCATGTCAAGATCAAGCTCACCTATGCTTTAAAGGAAGATGCACTGTAATAAAGAGAAAATGTCCTGCTCACTAGTAGAAAAACTGACTAGAATACAATATATAATATAAAAGAATAAAATCACTATAGCAGTTTTCTTCTCTCTGTGTATAACTGTAGACTTCCTATGGATATTCGTGACATCCAAAGATGGTTGATTAATGTTGGCTGGTGTGAATGCCTCGACATTAAAGAATTACTTTGAGTTTTTTTTAATTGCTTCTGTAGTAACTTGAAGTTTTTTCCTATACATAGTATTTATTTCAGTTTTTAAAAGTAGCTGATCATAATTCAGCAAATCGCAGATAACTGAAGTTCCTCAGACAGACAAGAAAAACTTCATTTAGGATGCAGTGTTATCAAAAACTATGGAAGAATTGTCTAGAAGTAAATGGTAATATTCCCACTGGCACAAAGACAACTAAAATTTAATTTCCTATTCAGAAGTTTGGAGGGGTTTTTTAATTATTATTTGGAAAATGACTATGGATTTCTCCTACTTTGTAAGTACAGTGCATACACCCTATCATTTAATTACCAGGAATATTGCAGTCCCTCTTGTGGTTCCCAGTTGCATAATTGAAAGGGATTTTTTTTTCTCCTTGTATCTTCTACTTCTCACGGTAAAAAGTCTTCCTAATTGCCTGGAGCATGAGGCTTCATTTGAGATTCTTTGAGTCAATAACTAATTTCTGTTGGACAGTGTTCATCTTCTGTCTTGTCTGAATAAAGAAAATTGAGACCAGATTTTACTTCTTGGAATTACAATTTCCTTGCAATGATACTCATCATGATGTTACAGATTTCTGCTTAGTTTGTTCTTCTTTAATGATTTTGAAGAACATTTCTCCAAGTCATATTGCATTAGATTGGTTATTAACTTTTGGAAAAGGGATTTCCAGTGTAAATAGTTAGTATTTCCTATTAGAGATTGGCATGGAAGTCTTAATGCTGCCAAACAAGTCTGTAAGAATCCATAACTAAGCGTCAAGCTTTGAGGTGAACCTGCAAAGAAGTGTGGATTTCAGAAGTGTTCCTGTTCAGATTCTGCACAGGTGTCTTCCAACAGTCAATACAGAGTTCTAGAAGTTAAGCTTACTTATTAAAATATTTCATGCCATTGAGTGAAAACCAAGGCATAGACGAATCTAGGAAACCTAGGGAAAATATACCAATGGGATAAAGAGAGAAGCTGAATGTTGTATTTTAGCAAAGGATAACCAGATGTATTTGGCACTTTGCATGAAAATTTTTACATTCAGCCCTGATGTTTGATGTCCTTGTTTAACTTTGAACTCTTCCACAAATTTTTTGAATTCAGATTTGTCATAATCTGATCNGGTGATTAACAGACTGTCAAGCTTGTTTTCAAGTGTAAGGGACAAAGGGTAATCTGGGGATGCCATCCTTGATAGGATCTTCCACAAGTGTATGATGGACATGAGTCAGTCCATGGCTGAGTTACAGACTGGGTGCAAGATGTAAGACTTACTATGTGGCATCTTCAAGGGTTGTATGAACCACGTAAGCCACCATTCCTATGCTCATGTGTCACTCAGTCACAGAAGATGGTGGATTTCTGGGTCTGTGGTTCTTTTCTTTGGGGGGTTCAGGGGGGTGCTAATCTGTGAGAAAAAAGAAAAAACATTTGTTACTACACTAGTAAAATAAGTTTAGTAATGGCCAATATAAGTAATGAAGGCTGTAGTATAGGCTCTCTGTGCCAGTGACACATGGGTGATAGAGTAACTGGACATACTCTGTCCTTGGTTGATATTCCATAACCTTTGCCACCAGATTTGTGGATGCACAGCAGATTTAGCAAACCAAAAATTGGTTCTTTTTCCACTGCCCCCCATGATGTCTTGGGGAAAAATATTTTTCAAGCTGCAGTTTGATTTGAAATGTCTTAACTTATTTTTGGCAGAGAAATGAAAATGATTGCTGTCATGCTGTCACAGACTTCATACTGTCTCATCACAATATATGCTGAAATAAAAAATAACTTGCCAAAATTCTTCAGATGGTTTTATACAATGCCAAAATTCTCTGGTAGTTGTGGTGTTTTGGTTTTTTTTTGTTTGTTTTTGGTTTTGGTTTTTTTGTTTGGTTGGTTTTGTGTATTTTTTGTTTGTTGTTTGGTTGGGGTTTTTTGTAAACTTAGGCCTTAAAAATAGTGAAATATCTGCTATCAGTTGCTCTTGCAATGCTTTTTCTAGCTCTTTATTTTCTGTTGTTTTTCTAGCAAGATTCTATACAGTGGGTTTACAACAGCATTGAAAGTGCACAGGAAGATCTTCAGAAAACAAACACCAAACCCTCTGGAGATGATGGAGGTGATGCCTTTGACTGTAAAGTGGAAGGTATGTGATGCTTGTTTGATTTTGTTGTTGCTGAGAATTCTATCATAATACAAGGAAAATGTAGGCAGTGGGTTTGTTTGCAGACAGGAAATTTTGAGCAGATCATAAGATACGTTTTACATAAGGATTTGCTATCTTATGTATTCTAAACATATAAATTTAATGTGCTATTTTTTGAAAACTACTATCTTTCCCATTTAGAGAAAATACTTCTGTGAACACTTCGGGGAAAATCTGTTTATTTTCATTTGTAAGGAACATAAACATAGGCATTACATGATTTATTTTCCCTACTAGTAATTTATGGCAAACTAGATACATTAGTCATTACTGCATGGGAAATAAAAAAACAACTATCCTTCAGATTATTTTCAGGCAATTAACATTTAGATAATACTGCATTCATCTGCAAGGTGTAATTAAAGAGACACATGAATTATATTTATGTTCTCTTCATAAATGCAGTTATTGTGGTTTCATTTCTGAATGTTCACAGTTTTCACAGAGATTTTCTTCTATTTTATTTAGAAATTCTCAGTATTCCCTTTTTGGGATCTTTCTTAATGTCTCTGGATTATAAATGAAATTGAATTAGCCCCTGTTAGTAATTGCTTGTGAAGAAAGAGTACTGCCTATTTTACAGTCCAGTATTTTAACATCTATAAATCTACTGGTGTTCTGATTGTTATATTGTTCAGCCAAGTTTTTGGAGGAGCATTTTTAAATAGAATGATCAGAACTACCTCTTTCTAGGATGTTTGCCTATGTCCTTTATAGTTCATTTAATGGCCAGGACTTGTCAACTGATTTGTGTTACTTTATTTATTCTAGAGGTAATTGACAAATTTAACACTATGGCAATAATTGATGGGAAGAAAGATCATGTGAGTCTGACTGTTGACAATGTTCATCTGGAGTATGGAGTGGTTTATGAATATGACAGCACAGCTGGAATAAAGTGCCACGTCTTGGAAAAAATGATTGAACCAAAGGGATTTTTCAGTTTGACTGCAAAGGTATGAAGCATTTTTTTTTATGTTAATGCTCACTGTGTTTATTACCATTGGAGAAACTTGTGTCTTTTTTTACTCTTATGATTATATGTCTTTCATTTGATACTTTATAATTGATCCCCTTTATCTCTCTGATGTTTTGGAGGGTGATTGTGTGCTCAGGAGGAAAACTAGTTATGTTGTCATTTTAAATTGAGCCTTTAAATCTAAAAAAATATTTAAAAAATTTTCAAAGTCTTCCATTCCTCCTGCCCCTCTCCCTTATTTCTTAATTATCAAATAAAACTTGTAAGAAAGTCAAAGATCCACTGAAATATCTATAAAGGCTATATACTACCCTAATCTCTTCAATATGCCTTTTAGTTAGTTTTCTCTCACCATTATAGCAAGGCTTCAGTCTTTGCCGGGCAGTATGACTTATTCTGTGCCCTATTTCCTGGCCCTTTTATGCAGAATATACACAAGGATAACACTCATTTTCTTTCATGCTTTATCAGTGTGTTAGTATTCTGCCAAACCAAAGATTTTCTAGAAGTAATGAATGAATCAATTCAACAGATTTGCATAATATGTGCTGATCAAGTAAATACAGCAGATAATGTATTTCAGAGGAGCCATACTGGTTATATTAGTAGGAAATTAGTAGTAAATCCATTATCAGACAATGTCATGAGAAACCAAGCAAAAATACTTATGGGTATAACATAGCAGGGAATAGATTTAAGAAAACCTGTTTGCATCCCAAGCTTCCTTCATTGTTGTTGTGTAGCATTTTCTGTAATGTTAGCAGGCTTTTCAGCTTTAGTTATAAGAGATAATTAGTATGGGGAAATTTTAGTCAACTTAATTTCATAGAACTTCTCTTGTTTTTATTATCTTAGATTCTTGAAGCATTGGCAAAAAGTGATGAACATTTTGTGCAGAATTGCAACAGCCTCAATTCCTTAAATGACGTGATTCCCACTGAACTTCAAAGTAAATTCAGTGTCATTTGCAGTGAGAAAATTGAGCATATCTACAGAAGAATCTCTAGTTATAAAAAGGTATGATGTGCATGTCCCAAGCTTGATTATATTTGTATTTTAAGGGAAAAACAGGGGAATGTGGTACAGCTTGAATAACTCTTCAGAGTGTCTATGGCAGTGACAAAAATGTGGCCGAAAGTTTATTTTGAAGCATGAATTCCTTAATTGAGTAATTGCATAATTTTTTTTTCAAACCATTCTCTTTCTTATTCCTTTTTTAGAAATTGGGTAGTTTGTATTCTTTCTTGTTTGCTGTGTTCGGTTCAGACACAATCAAGTACATATTCTGTAAAAGGGCCATCATTCTTGTAAATGCCTTAAACCAATACTCTAGTGAATTTGCAGATGTTAACCAAAAATGTAGCAATAACAACAGAATTGTTTTTTTCTTTGTAGTGCAGCTCAAATACCAAATTTTAACCCTTTTATTCGACTTTTAGGCCCTAGCATAACTGTTAATAGTAACATCTCTGTAAATTACTAGCTTCACTTGGTTTAGTCAGACATAATAGCATGGAAAAATGGAGAAGGTGCTGACTTTCACATGCTTGAGATCTAAAGTAATTATATGTGAATGAACAAATAGCCCAGACTATGACCTCTAGTTGCTGTCAGTGCATTTCTCTAGAGTTGTTTAACCAAGCAGGGTGTAAATGAATCAACCACTTGCCATTTTGTTAGTGCAAACTCATTTTCTCATCCAGACTCCTACTTCCTCTCTCATGGAACCTAATTGTGGGGAGGTGAATTACTTTGAAGTAGGCTCAAAATGGCTCCAAAAAAGTGTGTCTGCCCCGTCTTACCTCATTTGGGGATCTGAGTTGTGATATTTACAGACTGGTCTGTTCTGAGAGTTTATACTTTAAAAATCGAAAAAAAAAAATGCAAAGGAAAGTGAATACAGAAGCTTCACACATTTGCAGAAGCTGCATTTATAAGAGTAGATAATGATTTTTTAGTTTTCAAAGGAAAAGTAGGTAGAACTGTTAGGAATACCTGTAGCTTCAGTAGTCTGTAGGACGAAGGCCAAAAAGCAGCTTGTCAGACATTTCCGGGTGCTCTCTAAAAAGAAATGAAATAAACTAAATTGTATCAATGGAGATATCAAAAGAATGATAATACTGCTTTAGCAAACAGCTGATCTCTCCATTGTTTGCTGGAATTACAAACCTCCATGTTTCCAATTTGGTTAAAATGAAAAATATCTTTTTTAAAAACAAAATTCATTACTTTTCATATTAATAGTTATAGTTCAAGTAACATGCAAGTGATTTATATGTTTTCTGTAGCTGAAAAATTTGACTATGATATACAGCCTCTACAGAGGAGGCCAAGACAGTAAATCAAATTTTGTTGTGTTTGCTGGATGTGAAACAAACAGCCTCAGGGAAGTTTTCATAGTTCTTACACTGTCTAGAAGCAGATGTTCCTGATACAGACTGCACTTTAAATCTCATCTGCTCAAGAATCAGTAGTTTCACAGTTACAGCTTTTAATGACAATTAGTAATGAAGTGGATTTCAGGAATAGATGTGTCATTTTCTTGGCAAGGTAAAGGTAACCATAGTTACAGGAGGCTTTCAGAGTGCCTGAGCCCTGCTTGGCTCCTGGTTTTACTGTGAAAGTTTGAATTCTATAAATAAAAGTCTTGTAGATTTCTGCAGTTCCTACTATTATTATTATCAGAACATTTTGCTCCTTACAGACCTCGATTCTAGTGCCATGAGTCCCAGATGTTTCTCAACACATATATGAAAAGAATTTTAGTCCTGACTTATGACCTGATTAAATCATAGCCAGTATTTGGTCTCTCTGGAGCAGGATGTGTGGGAGATTGAGATGTGAAATATGTACTGCTTGCAGAAACATTTTCATCATTGAATGTCCTTAGTACCCTTCTTAACAATTTGTACATTCTTCAGCCTTTGAACAACTCCATAATTGGATTTCTTGTAGCCCTCCAAATCTTGTTGTGATCTAAAGATTTAAATGTAATTATCTCAACAACTGTTCATCAGGCTGAAGTAATATGACACCAAAATGAACAGAATTTAAGTCCCAGTACAGAAACATCTTACTTTGCAGAAGGGATGTGTCTAAATTCAATTGAAGAGTTAGTAAAAAGTTGAGACTGATTAAAATTTTAACTGACATTTATTAGTGATGAAGCTTTACAAGTTAACTTTAAAAATATTGTTATGCATGAGCTGTGGCTCATAGCTGAAGCAGGTCTGTGTAATACTTTGACTGGAGAGATATTGTGATTAGAACACTGATTACATCTTGGCAGAAAAATCTCTTCCCTAACAACAAACCACACTGGAAATTACACTTATTGACAAAAATCCTACTTGTGACTGACAAATCTCTTTTCCAATTGAAGAGCTTGATCACATGACTTGATTATGAAGTAGATGTAGTTGCTGAGTGTCCAGTTCAGTCTTCCCCTTTTTGGATTGACACCTTCTCATCTTAAAAACCAACTCTAAGACTGTTCAAGACTGTGCAAAATTTAATATGTTAGAGTCAAGGAGATGTGGTTAAGCACTGTATTAGAATTAGACAATAAAAAAAAATTCCTCATTGCTGAGCTGATATATAGGGGGGAAAAAGAGGTGCTGGGTTAGGAAAGTCTGTAAAATGTGGTGTTTGCAGTTTTAATGTAGTAGTGCTCATCAGCTTCCTAATGTTACTCAAAATAGAAGAATTGTTGAGGTTGGAATGAACCTCTGCAGGTCTTGTCCAGCCAACTGTGCTTAAGCAGGACCCCCTAGAGATGGTTGCCCAGGACCATCTTTGAGGAGGAGACCTGACCTCTCTTTCCTGAACCTCTCTGAGCAACTTGTGTCAGTGCTTGATCACCCTCACAGTGCAAAGTGTTTCCTAAAGTTCAGAGGAAACTCCTGTGTTTGTCTGGACCCATTGCCTCTGGTCCCGGCACTGGACACCACTGGAAAGAGCTTGGCTTTGTCCTCTTTGCACCATTCCCTCGTATTCATATTCACTGATGTGTTTCCCCCTGAGCTTTCTCTTCTCCAGGCTGAGAAGTCCCAGCTCTCTCAGCCTTTCCTCAAAGGAGAGATGCTCCAGTCCCTAAATCATCTCAGTGGGCTCACCTCCACTGGGCTGTCTCCAATATGCCCAGGTCTATTTCTGTGAAGCCCAGACTTGGACCCAGGACTTGAGGGGAAGCCTCATCAGTGCTGAGAACAACAGGATCACCTCCCTCCATCCCCGGCAATGCTTCTCCTAATGCAGGAGGATAAGATATAATTAAAGAGGACTTCCTCCTTCCTGAATAGGAAATCCAAAATTCATACTTTCTGATTTTGTCTTCATTATAGTTTCAGACAAAAATTTCATGAATTTTTAAAAAATACTGGCTTGAAAACATCAGCAGGTGTTTATAGATATCATGAGCTGTACAGCAGTTCCAGACTTGCTCGCCAGAAAGACACTTAACTTCTTATTATGTTCTACAGGAAATAAATTCTATCTCTCTGTTACAAAGCTATTTACTTCTTAAAATATCATTTGCTTCAAAAAACAACCCCTTAAAATGTAAAATGAAAAATGTTTTTCTTTCCCTTTAGAGAAAGATGGAAATTGCAAGGTCAAGACACCTTAAGTAAAGGATGACTGACATAGTTTAAGCTTTTGTTCTATAGTTAGAATTGTTAGCTAAGTGCAGACACAAGAAGAGCTGATAATAAAAATTTGGTTCTCTTTCTTACTTATAGTTTTCAAGAGTATTAAAAAACAGAGCTTGGCCTACCTTCAAACAAGCTAAGTCAAAGATTTCACCACTTCACAGCAGTGATTTCTGTCCAACCAATTGCCATATCAATGTGATGGAAGTGTCTTACCCTAAGACCTCAACGTCCCTTGGTAGTGCCTTTGGTGTACAGTTAGACAGTAGAAAACATTCTTCCCATGAAAAGGAAAATAAAAACACAGATCAAGGTAAGTCAATTGAGCTTGAAAGAGCTACTTCCAGTGCTTCTGATATAGAGCCTTAAAAGGTAACAAGTTTAGGTTTATAGCCTAAATATTAAAATTAGGGACAAGCCTTTATAAAATCACCCTGCTTTTGATTCTTAGTTTTATTTTAAAGCATAATAATGGGTATCATAATTTCACAATAACTTTTTCCTAGAGGGCTCGACTTTGAAATGCAGATAAAATGCAAAATTAAATAAGTACGTGAATTTTGAAACAGAAAAGTATTTCAATGTCTGTTAGGTATTTTACTAACTTCAAAAGGTATGTTGATTAAAAGATAATGATGAAATCCCTTTGGATTATTCCAGGTAAACTGAATCCCATGGTTTATGTCCAGCATACAATTACTACTATGGCTGCCCCTTCAGGACAGTCTCTTGGCCAGCAAGAGGGCCATGGTCTGAGGTACCTCTTAAAAGAAGAAGACTTAGAAACACAAGATGTCTATCAAAAATTGCTGTTCAAATTACAAGCTGCTCTGAAAGAGGTGGAAACATGTGTCTGCCAAATAGATGAGTAAGTAAATGTTGCCATCTGGACTTGTCTTTAATTTTTCCATTGAAGATAATGATAGATCTGGGCAATGCTTTTGTGCAGCATGGGAATCAATGCTGACTTCAGATAGAATTGAAATAAAGGGTTCAGTGAAGGTAATGTATTTTTACAGCATGCCTGACTTTTTTTTCCCACAGTTTGTAGGTTTTTTCCAGTTTTTAGATTTTCTTTACACTGTGGCGAAGTGAAGAAAATATGAGGCACACAATGTCACCTACAATTTCACTAAGAATGGAAACAATGGGCAGAGGTATAAAACCAGCTTTTATTGAACTCTTCAGGTATTGCTGAACAGTCCAACAGATGGGTTGGCTTTACTCACCTATATGGAGAGAATTAATTTTTAGACATTTTTCAAAACCAAATTAACCCTAAGGAAGAACTGTGGGTTTAGAGAGAGCTACCCGTGAGTGATTAGGACATTTGGCTTGAATGTGGGAGGCTCAGTCTCATCACAGTTAATCCTAATTCAGGACAAGGATTTATAACTTGCTTTTTCATTTGCAAAGTAAGTGGGTTGACTTCTGGGCTAGTCACTGTCTTGGGATAAGGATGAAGAAGGGTGAAAAGTATTTAAGTTTTGAAAGATCCCATATGTAATGCAAATGTCAGAAAACAGTTTTGAAAATAAAAACAGCAACATTTTTTTGAGTTTAAAGGTAATCTGTCATGATTTCCAGTTTAAATAAGTCGTGTATCATTGTTTTCCTCTTTTCTTCAAGACTGTAGTGTGGTTTTTTTTCTTTCATACATACTTAAGAATGGGATTTCTTTTCTTTACTCTTTTCACAGTTAAAAGTTATGTACTAATAAGTAATTGTAATGTGTCTCATACTGCAATGGGAATGAAAGCAAGAGTTGACTCAGTATTTTTCAAAAAATGTTTCTTGAGTCTTTACATAGTTCTGCTAATTATCACACTAAAGATGAAATCAATTCATTAAATTCATTATAATTTCAGTGCTTGGGTGCACTTAGAAGTGACTGTCTGTAAAGCCTGTGTTGTCTCTCTTCCTCATGGAAGTCAGAAAATTATATATGGAATTTTAGTCAATGTTTCGGGAAGTCTCAGTTGCCAGTATGCCACACCTTTCCTTTCCATTTCCTTGAGATTGTGATGCAAAAACACAGGAAATTCTGAGCCTTTCTTTTGTATAAATGTATATATAAATACACACACTCACAGAAAAATTGTGTGTACAGGAATATATGTATGTCTATACATATATTCATTTTAAGGGTCATGCAGTTTTGACAGTAAACAAAAGGGTTCACTTTTTCATTCCTAAATTTTCTGTACACTGACCTTTTAGCTGATCTTGTATAAGGTACACAGATGTATTTAGCAAATTTTACCTTTGGCTGATTGGAAGATTGAGTCTTTTCATGCTTTATTCCTCATGGACATTGAGTGGACTGCCAGTGAGTAATTACTGCAGAGGAAAGCAGTTCAACAGAGGAAACAGGATAGCCAAGAGACCTACTTAAAAGTGCTGAATAGGGAAGATTGAGCAGTTCAGAAGTAGGTGGTATATTATAACATAGTAACAGATACTAATTAACTCCTGAGATTTAGGACTTAAGAAACAAAAGATAGAGTGACACAATAGATAATCCAAAAGCTGTGCTTTAATTAGAAAATTTCATACTTAAACATAATAATTTTGTGGTTTTTATAAAGACAGTAGAATTTATTTTTTCTGTTGTGGCATGGTAACAATAAAATTGATATATTTTTTTACTGAATTGCTTACTGTCCTAAACAGTCCTCATTATTTTTAATATTCTCAAGACAGATAATATGAACATTTCATCTATCACAATTTTTTATTTATATTGATATTGTGTGACAGAAAAATTGGACTACTAGATGACTGTTTGATAACCTTTATACTTTCTGTTGAAAAACTCTCTCATTCATGTTACTAGAGGTCTGCTCTGTGTTGAGGTCAGTATTGTTTTGTGCTTCAGCTCACAAAATCTTGGGGCAGTGTTATCTGCTCAACCTCTGCTGTCTGTTAGTGAACTGAAAAATGAGTATTTCATCTGAAGAGCAGGTCTGTGAGAGACTATGGATTATGGCAAGGGAACATTTCAGAGAAGATTTTATACTCCTAGCTGCTGAGTTTCGGTTGGATAAGTGGTGTACTGACACAGAGAGAGAAATACACACAGAATATGTATCCCCTTTCCACAGCCTGTCAAGGCTTCACTGTGCTCACATTCAAATAGTTTAATGTATCCCAATAGTTCTTTAGTGATGCTGCAGATACCCCATGTTGCTGCTAGGTGTTACACAGAAATAAGTCCTTTTTCAAATTGTTTTCTGTATGGTGATTCTGCTGTGTTCTTGGTTCTCACGCACTCAGTGCTCTCCCATGATCCCAGCTCGTTTTTGGAAAGATGTCTTTCAGGAGTGTACAAGAGGCTTGAACATTTTCAAGCCTTTGTGGAGTGAGGAAGAGGCAGAGAAGGTCAGAGGTTTCAGAAAGTTTTTGTTACTGACATTTTTAATTCTTTGACTAACCATAGCAGGTTTTGTTTGTCAGGGTTGTGTTGACTTGGGTTGCACATAGGAGTAATTCCACAGGTGAGGATTTTTTTTTTTTTTTAAGATTTAAATTTCCTTATTTCATTGAAATATTCTTCATAGAGACTCTCCAGCTGTTAGTTACTATTTATGGATGTGTTTCTCCTTTGAGAGGTAGACATCTAAGGTAATTTTGTGTGGGGTAGGCCCATTTCTGGAGAAAATATATTGTGCACGTAATGTGTTTATGAAAAAAACCAAAAGCATATTTAAGCATGATTATTGGGGAGGGGATGTATCTAGGTTTTTACTTTAAACTCCCTGGACTGAGTTTTTAAGAGCATGTCAGTGACCTCAGTAACTACTTGCTCCAGAACTTGGTAATCCAAAGTTCCATCTTTCGTTCATGGTAGTTCAGAAAAAAAAATGTCCTTAGAAAAAGAGCCTGCCTGCTGAGAGAAATGGAAAAGTTCCCTTAGGAAAAGATCCATCTACCTTAATCAGTCTTTTACTGAGCTCTTGGCAGCAGTGACTAAACAGTCAGATAAAAGAAGGGGATATAATAGTCTGTCTGTGTCTTGACAAATAACAACTACTCAGGGGAAGATGTTTTCAGGAGCTGAAATTGCACTTTGTTATGCTTGTTTCTTACCCTTGATTATTTTCGTGCAACAACAAAATCCCTAAGAAGGAACTAGAATGAACCTCCCACTTTTATTTTTAAGTGGTTGAGAGGGGGAACACAAGAACAAGCAAAAGTATAGATTCCTCTTTGTCCTTATATTTCAGAAGGCAGAACTATATGGTCTTTTTGAAATGGACCTTTTGGTTTAAGAGCAGTGTTAGAATTGATCTGCCATGGATTGGCCTAATCCTTTTTTGAACCCCTTACATATTTCTTACAAAGAAATAAGTTTTACAAGTATGAAGAAGTGATTTTCTAGGGTTTCTGCTTCCATAACACATCTATTTTGGGACAAGTTCAAAAACTTGTATGCTCTAGAATGAGATTGACACTGAACACTGACATAAAATATGGGCCCCATCTCTTCCCATACTTACGGAATCATGCTTGCCAGTGACTGGAAAGTGACTGCAAAGAACTGAGTTGTGATTTCCTACTGATAACTTAAAGTGTTAAGGCATCATGTAGCTCAATAGGTATCAGTCTAGTGGAGGGGAGTGAAATTACCTTTAGTAGTTTAGCATTTTTCTGTATTCTAGCTGAAGTTCAGATCAGTATTTTTAACTATATGTGGGATAAAATCTATCTGTGGATTCCCATCAGTAGCAAGAATTTTGTGTAATAAGATCTAACATATGTTTGAATCCTACTATGTACTTGGTACAAAGTTTGCCAGTTGACCATTCTGACAGCTCCTTCAATAAAACTCTGCTACTATTTCTAAGTAGTTCAAGGGGAAAAAAAAGCTTAGTTCAGTCTCCTCTGATTTCAGGTAGTTAGCAAATAGATTTTGCAAGAAAAATGATGCTTTTGAAATCCAAATATTAATTTGAAAATGTGATTTTAATGGAGTGTTTGAGCAATAGGAATTAAAGGACAATTGCCCATTATTGCTGTTCTGATCTTGAAAGTAAATTAGAGCATCTCAGTATGAATTAATCATCCAAGAATATTAATTTTTCACTGCCAGTATTTCTGCATGGTCTAAAAGTAGCAATCTGCACTGTTCTCTCTTCTTGGCTGGATGTCACTTTTGTGCTTGTCACAGACGCTTGTATATTAATCACCAGTTTTACTAATGATAATGGCTTAGACACTTTGAATGTCAGGAAGTACACAGAGATGTTAATAAAGATCTTTAAAATGCCCTAGTAGAATAGTTTGTGATGCACACTGGCATGTCATGTACAGTAGTAATTGGGAAAATACATGCTTTTCACAGACATACAGTTTATTTTGTTTGTTTTCTTGATTTGTGCTAAGAAATGCAGGATTCATATTTAAAAATAGTTATGTTAATATGCAGTTTGACCCCAAGTGTCCAAGAATGTGCTGTGTATTTTCTCCAGCTGGAGTAATTCCTTTCATACATGATTAAGTATTTGGTAAAGTTAATGGGTTTCACTGTTAGACTTTTTAACAAGAGAATGTGTCTCTTCTTTCCCTTCTTTCAAATAGATATTGACTGAATTAAGATATTCCCTTCACATATTATAGAATAATAGTTGGAGGATGGTGATGATGTCATCCTGTTGTTAGCTCACTTTTGAAAAACATGAATTTACCTTTTTTATTTCTGTGTTTCACAGCCTTCTTTCTTCAATAACATATTCTCCCAAATCAGAACGTAAAACGCCTGAACCTTTAATACCAGCAGACAGTGATAATGAAAAGGGTGAAAGGAATGGGAAGAAAGTCTGTTTCAGTGTAACAGGTGATGAACAAGAAGATTCTGGTCATGACACCATCAGTAACAGGGATTCTTACAGGTAACTTTATTAATAATATTTTTATTTTTCAACTGAATCAAAATGGAAGTCTATAAAGTATCAAGTGATTATAAAGAATATTAGAATATAATTCTGACATTACTAATGGAGGAGTAACTAGCCTCAAGATGTATAAAATAAGGTCTTATGAGTACAGATTAGTTATTAGACTTTGGTCACCCAAATCTTGGTAGGATATCACAACCAGAGATGTAAAACTTTACTTTAGGTTACCGGTCTTATAAGAACCAGAAATAACTTGTTATTATGTCTCCAACAATAAACCAAATATCTACCATGGAAAGCAAGGTGATAGAGCCACCATTCTTCCTGATCTAAAGAAAAATACAGTTTATCAACATATATTTCTCATTATCTTTCACTCTGAATACTGTAGCATCAACTCACCTCTAAAATTTGTAATGCATCATGTTTACTGTGAATGAGAATACAAAGAATTTTTAAAAGGAAGGAGTAATTAAAGCAAGTATAATTCTTATATTATATGCTCTTGCTTAGAAGAATTGGTTAAGAACAAGATATAAAACCTAAATTTAAATTTTAGCTGCAAGTAAAATTAGGGATCATTATTTGTTCAGTATCATAGTTCATTATTATGCTCAGAAATTAGAACCCTGTGTTGCTGAGGTCTCTTTCTAAGCTATATTTGATTACTGCAGCCTGGTAGATATAAACTCTTCATCAGAGTATAAAGAGAACCATACAGATATAAATGCAGAGAAAATTTGCACAGATTAAGATTGTCTTGTTCTGAACATGGTGAACACATAGGCAAAGTTCTTGGTCCAGCAGAAGCACATTTAGAGTTTCCTGCACGTGTCAAACTGACTGTTCATGAGCTGTGATCTGTGCTTGCTCCTGTTGGGAGGTTTCCCCAGCTGGCACAGGATTTGTATGTGGAGAAAGAAGGTGTGACCCAGGACACGAGTGCTTCTTTGCTCAAAACGTTTTCTTTCTTCTGATTCCCATCCTTTATAGTCCATTCTGGCTGTGTAGGAATAATAAAACACAGTGTTCCACATAAGAATAATAATAAAATTTCTGCATTAAAGACAAGAGTTGGAGTGAGATTAGAAAGTTGTTTTGCTGAAGTAATTGTATTAGTCAATACTTAAAATCTCCAGTTCTCATAATGCCACAGTGGTTATTATTGGAACTGTTTGGCTAATTTCAGCCATTATAATGCTCTCATTTTGTGTAGGGTGTCCTTCTAAACTTTACAACACAACACAAAAATCATGCAGAATGATACAGCAAATGCATCTAATCTGTTTCTCATTTTCCTGTGTTTTATTTTCTCATGCTTTGCACAACCCAGTTTTAATTAACCTTCATCTCCCCTTTGGAGACTTTAATAAGTGAATAGAGTTAGTTAGAAAACATTTCTTAATATCCAGCCAGAAATTTTTAATACTCCTTGGGACTGTTCACCCGCTATTAGGAACATGTTGTTACTAATGTCTTTTCATCTACTTAATGGTTATGATTGTAATTACATCACATTGCTTCATTTAAAAGTTTAACTCGTTCACTTACCCCATTGACTACAGGTCCAAAACGTACATTAGCCAGGAAATGTAAGTCACTTCTGTATCTACACAAATAAAGAAAACAAATATGGAGCACACATATAACTGCAGGGTTATTTTAAGAATGGATATGTTAATCTTGGTGAATGAGTACACTCAAATCATAAAATAAGACCCGTATAATTATCTATAAACATCCCTTAGGTACACTTTTACATTATCTTACATTCACTTGGGTTTTTAAGACTCCCTCTGCTGGATAATTACTTAAGCATTTCCTGCACTGAAACAAAATGATTTTCATATGGCTAAATAACTCTGAAGACTTTGAATTCAAATATATCTTCATAGGATTTTTAGTACAAAAGTCTGTATTTTACTCTGGTTTTGCTGCAGGAGTTAGTATATCTCCATGTATTTTCTGTACAGAATGAATTGTTTCTGAGAGAAAAGAGCAGAAAAAAAATTATAAATTTAAATCCCAAAATCTCCCTATTAGACCAATGTGGGTGAAATTTCATATGCATAGAAGTTTTGACTGAAGCCACAGATGAGTATGTCTATACATCTTAAAAAAAAAAAAAAGAAACAGCTGGAAGAGATGGGATCATGAACTGTTTTGGCTGACAAGTTTGTAATTTGTGTTTTGGTGCTACTCGAATCAAATCAGGATCCTATAAACCAGCAGTGAGATTCTGTTATGCAAATTGTAAAGACTCAGTGTTTGTATTAGCTATAGACCAGGAGAAGATGTGAAGTAACTAAAACATTTGAGGCCACAGATTCAAAAACTGCCACTCATGCAAAAAAAGTTCGTGGTTTTGCATTCAAAGTCTGTATTACTATTCTGCAAATAGTTGTTCACAGGTAAGGGGAAGGGAGATAATTGAAGCATCTATTTTGGGAATCCGGTCTTCTGAGTCCTTCTAGGACTGCAAATTAAATGAAATCCTAAGCACAGGGATCTTTATTGTGTATAAAGTATTACACAGACCATCTCATCATTAATTTTAGGATGGGAAAAGGGAAAGAATTTCCATAACTTTTTTTACAGAGCCTGTGTTAAAGGACATAGCTTTATTTATTTTATTTTTTTGTCTTTTATTTTCAAGTGACTGCAACAGCAATAGGAACTCCATTGCCTCTTTCACCAGCATTTGTAGCAGTCAGTGCAGTTCTTATTTTCACAGTGATGAAATGGATTCAGGTATGTTTGGAAAAGTCATCTATGAATCTCTCTTCTGTTCCTTTTATTCAATTTTATTCTTTTCATTTGCATGGCAGTTTTACTGTTTTATTTTTAAAATTACATTCTCCTTAGTAATAGAAGTGCATAATTTTGCTTCTGCCTAGCTAGTGCTGCACTTAGGAATCCTTCTGTAAAAGAGAGCCTACATTCCATTTTCTCTGTGATAGACTATCAGAGCTCCTGGAGTCACTGCTTTTCATGTCTTTCATGTCCTGACAGTGCATTGTGATGCACAGAGTAAGGAGCATTTTAGGTGAGTGTGGAATGCTCTCCTAGCCAGTGTCAGCACCTAGACAGCAGGATAAGGCTCTGTGTGTTTGTGGGAAGGAATGTGAGACCAGAGTGAAGCACACTCTTCTTTATGCCATGACAAATTGGATTTGAGTAATTGCAGCTGCTAATAGGGATGGGATGGAATTTAACTGCATGGAGAAGGAGGTCATATACTCAGGGACTAATAATTAAAAAAAAAAAAAAAAATTGCTCTAAGCTGGGAGTTTACCATTTGGGAATGATTTAGGAAAAGAAAAAACTGAGCATATTATTTGAATGATATGACCCACCAGTGAGGCCTGGCCATAAAGAAGGCAAACTTTTATTGCTCATTGTACCAGGAGAGATATTTTCAGTTGAAACAGGAAAGTATTAAGACATTATGCAAGGTATCTGAGATACCTTGTGAATAATGCAGAGTAATGTGAATAAGACAGAATTTCATTTCCAGAAATGATATATACTTACACAGCTAAGCTAATACAGAGTAAAGGATGAAGAACATAATGAATTGTTAATAAAAGAGGAGACCCAGGGTCCGTATCTTCAACTTAAGATCAAAATGAGCTGATGTACTCTTGTGCAGCATCAAGCTGAAGGGCCAGCTGAGGTGCCTAAAACAACATGTCTTTGCTAGACAAGCACAGGTACATTGCTTTAGATGACAAATACTGATGCTCAGTGAAACTCACACTCTCTTTTGACCTAATTTTCAGCTTGTTCCAAAGTTAACCTGGCTAACTCCAGATCAGGACTCTTGGGCACTGTTCTCTGTTGCAATTAAAATCCTGTGAAGAGGTATAATGGTTGTAAGGGACATCTAAAGGAGCTAAAAAATTCAAGGAAAGAAAAGTACTGTTAAAGTGTTTCACTGACATGAGAAAAATGAGTCTAGATTAACCTTGAATAAATTTGGATCATAAATTATCAAGTGGCTGTTTCTTGTCTGTCACCAACATCAAGGAGGAAAACCAGTTTTAAGCTCAATTTTTCAACATTTTTTTAAAGATTTCAAGGTGTATCGCCTATTGTCTGAAAGAGGAAGTGACAGGGCAGTGACCTGAAAGAGTCCTTTTCCTTTGCACTTTCATAGGAAACGATGTGGTATGTGCTACTAAAAGCTTCATATCAAATACAGGATTTGAGTATTGCATTTTTTCTGAATTACTAAAATCTCAGAACCATTTAGTTAGTAAGAAAACTAGGACTGTGAATTATCTGTGGAATCCTTATAAAAACTTTACACTGAATGCATTTCAGTGACTTGGTGGTCTGCTATGCTAGGTTCACACTACTTGGCCATTTAGCCTGGAGTTCAGTATGTTCTCCAGAAGACAATTGTGTGTTCTGGTCACAGAACCATTGAGGTTTCAAGGGACATTTTAGGTTGATCTGTCCTAGTCTCCACCTCAAGCAGGCTCATCTACAGCAGGTCTTCCAGAACCGTGACCAGTTGGGTTTTGAACATGGTCCTTTCTTGAAGAGCTATTTCTGTATTATCTAATAACTAATAAATGAAAAATATGCAAGGAGAACAGTTACTATAGTCCTGACAGTGTAAGCATCAGTCTGTGCAAAGCAGATTATCTAAGCTGCAAAGGTTTTGGAAAACACGCTGAAGTTTCTAAACAGTTTCTCATTTTAAAAATATTTTTCAGGTGATGAGCTTCCCCTAAGTGTTCGAATTTCCCATGATAAACAAGACAAGCTCCATAGCTGCTTGGAGCATCTTTTTGGTCAAGTATGACATTATTTTTCTTGGCTTTGATACTGATGTCTGTGCTTGAGCTAAGATGTCTTTAGAAAATACTTCTTATTAATTTTACTTCCCACTGTTTACTGGGATGGTATGTATTTACTCATTTCCCTCAGTTTTCTGTAAATAATCCAAAACTTCAAATTAAACAGGTCCTTAAATTTAGTCTAATGTTCTCTAGTTTGTTACTTTAACTAGAGCCATTAGGTAAGAAAGAATCCAAAGTTGCTTGTCTGTAGTCCTCATTTCTTACAGAAAGAATTTCTAATCATTGCAGTAAAAAAATCTTTCTCACAGAACCTTGATCCCAACAGGTCGATTCAATTGTCAATCTTTTGAAAGGACCAGCTGTGATGAGGGCCTTTGAGCAGACAAAATACTTCACACCAGGCCGAGGCCTCCAAGGTAACACTTAATTCTGGCTATGAGGATGAAAAGGCAGAGGGAAGGGTACATGGAAATGGCTGTCCACTCCTTGAGCTGGTGTTAAAGAACTGATTTTGATTAATCTTTGTATATTCTGCAATAACTGATTGCTGAAGTTCATGTTAAATAGATCATAATTCTT
Organism: Aegithalos caudatus; assembly: GCA_013389925.1. NCBI lineage: Eukaryota > Metazoa > Chordata > Aves > Passeriformes > Aegithalidae > Aegithalos > Aegithalos caudatus. Next base: position 33,970 of record WEIU01016461.1, read on the forward strand.
AGTTGAAAACAGGCTCTTTACATTTTATTGCATAATGTAGGAAAAATTTCAGAGTCAACTAAATTGTAGACTCTGAACTGACTGTCGTATCGCTGAGGTTCTTGAAGCAAGAAGCAATTTTTTTTTATACTGCAGGTGTTTTTAATACGTTTTTGTCACAACTACTGAAGCCATTCCTGATCAATCTTATTACTAATACCAGATTTTTATTATTTTTGTAGCTATATTATGTTTGATGTTGATTTATAAATAATTTACAATTTATAGTCACAGCAATATTTATGCCAAATATATACTTATTTAAATGTTATTGATTGCTTAAAAAGAAATATCCTGTATGTAAATTCAGACACTCTATTATCACCTGTATGGTTGCTTAAGTCTAAAGATATAAATAAGCATCTGGTGGTAGCTATAAGTGATGAAAAACAGAAAGGACTTCTTCAAGTAGACTGAGTTTAAAAAAAAAGAAGTTCAGTAGGAAACTGAATATTTTATTAGTATCAATAGTAGGATTTATTGACCCTACATATGTCTTTTAGCAAAGAATACTTGTTTTAGGTGGCCAGAGTGTATTTTTACCCCAATTAAGAGGTTTTACAAAGCCTGAATTTCTACCTGATAAATGAATTTGCATGAAAGAGCATCTAACTTTTTTTTTTTTTTTTTTTTTTTTTTTTTTCCAGTAAGTAATTTTGGTTTAAATTTAATTTTCTAATTGAAACAATTTTGCCTCTAAAAGTTCCGAGGCTCCTGTGTTATGTACCTGCTTCAGAAAGAATCATGTTTGGGGGTGCTGCTCACTGTCTCCTTAGATTTAGGTGATGGTTAGACCTATCACTGTAGCTTTAACTAGACAAATAAGTTGCCAACTCCTTGAGCACTGAAAACATTTAGGAAAAAACAATGTTTTACTGTGACTTTCTCAGGAGGCTTAAGCAGAAAAATACTATTTTCATCCTTGCTTAGAATTTCAGCAAGAAATGGAACCAAAGCTCAACTGCCCAAAGAGGCTGCGACTCCACATCAAGCAAGACCCTTGGAACCTCCCCAGCAGTGTCCGGGGCCTTGCCCAGAATATCAGAAAATTTGTTGAAGGTTAGTAAAAATCACATGATCATAAATAAGCACTTCATTTCATACACAGGGAAGGGAAGGGGAGAGATACAACTGCTTTCTGCTGCTTCTAGGCAAGATTTGTGTAACACAGTGTCGTCTATAGATAGGTTGGATTCTTAATAACAAGGTTAGTGGAGTTTATCTCAGCTGTTTTGTACTTACCTGTTGGCTTTAGATGCTGAAGTGAAAATAGTCTTCTGAAGAGAAAACAGACTTCTGACAAGTGAAAACAAAGGAACCATATGTTGGATGGGGTAGGCTTTTCAACTGCTACTGAGGTTCAAGGGGCTTGACTGGTTTGTCACAGAACTTCATGAGACTGTTACACCAGAATGAGGCTTTTATTGAAATTAAACTATTTTTCCACTGTCTTAACTGCAAAGATGAAGACTCTTCAGATTTGTCATTTACTTTGCTTTTCTCTGTGCTTTTCTGGAGTCATTATCACTCCTGCTGTAAAGCCATGGTTTTCATTTAATCCATCCCAACTGATGCTATCTCTCCTCCTCCTCTGCCTCCCTGCCACCACGGTATAGAAGTTACCAAGTACTCTGCTCCTCTTCACCAAGTGACAATGTGAGCTGAGGTTTTAGGCTTTCTCCCCTCTCTTCATAAAAAAGTGACTGGCCTTTCCCCTCCAGAATATTTTGCTTCTAATTCCGGCTAGATTTCCTGTACTGCTTGATAAAGAAACAGAAATAAAGGGTAAGAGTGGTTTTATAATAATGCCTGTGCTAGGATTCTATGCAGGAACAAAAACTTAGGACTAATTTTAAATTATCTTTGTGTGCGTCTTTAGCTTCTTCTGTTTGTGGGCTAGTTGCTATGGTGTCCCTTAAGGAAACTGTTAAATATCAGACCAATGGGAAAGAACTTTGTGATAACTTTTATTATTATAAACTTTTAAAAATCAACCAGCCAAACCAAACAAACTCTTCCCTCTCTGACTTGGCATTTCTCATTTGAAATACATCATATTTTGAGACCCTGGGTTAGAGAATTAAAAAAACAAACAAATAAATGTCTCCTTTTTGAAGTGAATCACAGTGGGTTGACCCTCCAATACTAAGAAACCCCTTTTAGTTTAATGGTGGCTGTCACTGAGTGAAAAATTAATAGTTTTGAATCCCCTTTTTTCTTTTTCTTTTTTTTTTTTTTTTTTTTTTTTTTTTTTTTTCCTGCATGTCCTTCTTCAGCTTACACAAAATTATTTTCAAGTATTAACCAGGGTTTCTTTCAAAGTCGAGGAGGAATGGAAATGTGTTGTGAGCAGTCCTTCCTTACCCTTTTCTGGAAGCTAAGCTTACCAGACCATTTTCACAAAACTTCTTTGCCCATGAATAGAATTAGTACATCCAACCCATTTTAATGTGGGTCATATACCCACAATACTGAGCTGAGATTATTCAAAATTTTGTGGGAGAGTTCATCGAAGTCCAAATGACTTGCTGCTTCTTTGTAGTATAAAAATTATTTTTTACTATACTCAGCTCAGTAATGAGACACAGCCAGCAGCTGGAGTTAACTGAAATCAGATGATCAAGAAGTGGGGTTAATAATGTTTTTAACAGCTAAATTTTCCCTTTGTGTCTTCATTTCTTGGTTTCTTCCTTCCTGTCTTGCCATCATACATTGTGTTCACAGCTGGTCTGGATACCTAGAACCACCAGTACTGCCCTGAGCTATTTATGGCTGAAAACCTAACACATGGTAAAGATCTCCCCATTTCCCTTCTTATTTGCCTGATTTAGAAAAAAACCCAAAAGGTGTCACCTAATCTGACTAATATGTTTAGTTGGGCTTATCAGGACAAGTTGAACAATGTCTTGGGATTTTAGAGGATTTTTCCTGTTTGTTCTTGAGTAAAAGGCAATATTTTAGTAATTGAGGACAACAGATATATTTTTCTCTTCTAAGAGGAAGTAAACAAAGAAGACCACAGATACAACTTCACTCACTGTGGGCAAAAAAAAAAAGTAATTAAAACCTCCAGTTGTTATAAACATACTTAACCATTATTGCTCAATGCTGAAGTAAGGATGAATGCAACAAATTCATTTTCTTATTGAAAATTGACTAATTTTTCTTTTTATGAAAGTATCACAGGGTATTGTAATTTTTTATTCATGGTTCTGTTGCGTTGCAGAATCTATTAGATTAGATTGATTAGTGCAATAAAGCAGGAGACATTGGAGCCCCACAAAGATGAAATGTTTAAGTCCTAGATACTAAGATTCATTTTATTTACTTTGTTTAATAGATATGATGAAATGGGCAAACTCAGAATGCCTTGAGGAATTGATTGCTCTGGTCTGTCAGTTTTCTGTTTATTAGTGCTAGAATTGGGAAAACTATTTAAAAAAAAAAAAA
>WEIU01016461.1:43721-55589 GCA_013389925.1 Aegithalos caudatus
GTATTTCTAAATCACAGCCATAAAGTCTTAGTCCGTGCAGCTGTTGGAGAGCACTGACATAAGCCAGTGTGACCAACTGCCTCACATGCAGTTGTGGTACTTGGTTTTGCATGGGTGTGTACAGCTCACAAATAAAATCAGGGCCTCAGAAAAACAGGGGAACTCTTTATCCACATGAGGAGCATGTGAAGAAGGCACTGTCTGGGAATCTTGGACTCATGTCTTGAATCCTGGATGCTTTTTTATAAACATATAGCATAGCACCAACAGGTGGTGCAATACTTAGAGTTCAAGAGTGATTTCCATTGGTGCCTGTCTAATGTTTTTCCATGTGTTTTGTTGTTATGTTACCACAAAGCAACTGTTGTCTTTACAGCTCTGAATAATGGTAGTTTTTCTTTCAACATTGCAGTGATTTCCTTTGTAGTGAAAATGTGTGCTACTCAACTGTTTTCACCTAATCAGATATCAGCAGTATGCATTGTCCAATTGAAAATAAAGTTCAGTCTTTTCTGCCTAACAGTTCTTAACCAAAGGAAATGTATTTAAAGGCAGCTTTTTCAATACCTTCTCAGCACTATTTGGCTTACAAATGATCTGTGTTATTTTAAACAAGGGTATTTGAAGGAAATTACATTCATTATGGCCAGAGTTCAGTAAAGAACGAGCAGTTGTGCAAGAATTTCCCACGCTGCTCTATGGTATTCAGACTATTCTGCTGACAAAATCACTCTGTCCATAGAATTCATAAATTGAACCAGGAGACAAGATATTTCTAGTGGATTTGCTTTTTCATAAGTACAAGGCAGAATGCTATTTCACTATATAGATCAGGGAAAATCATGGGGTTTTTCCTTCTGTTCTATCATTCTGTAAACTATAATTTATTGTCGATTTATGGACAGCTATTTATTATTCTTTGCCATTCTACTGTTTGAGTTCTTAGAGGGGGAAAAATGCATGCCTCAGATTTCCTTTTGGCCCTTGCTAATCTAAAGAGCCAGGGGAGGGCTGTATAAGGAATAGAATAATCAAGTGATTATTGATTTAAGCTATAATTATGCGGCATAGTTAACTCAAGATAACCATAATTGTAGATTATTATTTTCCTTTTTAAAGGTTTGGTTAAGTGTCTTGAGAAATTCTGGATCTCTTTAACTATCTCTTTAGCTGAGGAGTACTCAGAGTGAGCTATAGGTTTAAATCAGAATATTGGCACATCTATGTACTTGATTTATGCCTAGAGTTTTGTAGGTGAAGTGCAAGTCATCCTGAGCTGTAATTTCTCTGAGCTTCTGGTTCAAATATTGACTCTTAGAATGGACACAGTAAACTCTTATATGTTGTTCATAAGTGAAATTCTGAAGTTATGGAAATTTTAAAAAAATTGCTAAGAAATATACAGTTTTCACATTTCCCTTCTACAGCTTTACAAGATAGACCTGGTGGCAAGACAAGGTGTTAAAATCTGATGTCGTACAGAATAATGAAAGAATGATTTGATTAAAAGACATGAGAAACAATGATAGTTATAAATTACCTATTAATTTACTGTATGATGTGATAACATTAATTTTAATAATCTTGAACTAGTAATAAAAAGGAAAATGCCAATAGAAACGGATATTTATCTCATTTAGGAGTTAAATAGGTTTTACTGCAGCAGTGAAATGTTGTGCAACACTCTGTAGTTAATTTTATGTCCTGCTCTCTTGTATTATTTCTGGTAGGGAAAACATCTGGCTGAAATGACCTTTCCAGTTTTTATTTTGCCTTTTTTTAGGCTGATGAACAAGCTATGCTAGAAGATACATTGGTTGCATTGTTTGACTTGGAAAAAGTTACTTTCTACTTCAGACAATCAGAGCCAGAACCACTAGTTGCAAGTGAGTAATTAATATCTGGGTTTTACTGGTTTTGTAACATTTTTTATTCCTAGAACATCACCTCCCACAGGGAATCTTTTATATAACTTATGGAATTATGGAGAATAAGGAGATGTATAGCTCTCCTGATATTCCTAGATGTACTGAAATACAGCTATCATCAGTGACAATGCAGAATCATTATCTGGCAATGTCAGTAGCCTTGAGGGAAAAATTGTTTGCTTAGCTGAACTTTCCATTGGGAGTATGTGACTGCCTCAGAAAGTCCCTGGAAGACCCAGCTGTTGTTGAAGAAATGTGTAAAAATAGCTTGAAGGTCTTCGTAGGGAAATGCAACCAATATGAGATAAAGAAACATAAACCACATTTTGTTTTGTTGTGAAAAATAAATAACTATTTGAAGAATTCCTTGAATGGGCATGGTAGGCACTACTAGGATCACTTTAAATTGGGCAAGAAGCTTTCTCTGAGACCTGCTGCTGCAGACAATCAGGGTCCTGAACCCTTCCTCACAAAACTTACCCAACTCAGCAGGAAAGGACTGTTTTTGCAGTGTTCTGTTCATACACTTTGCTCATTTTCAGCCATTCCTTTATTAATATATGTTCAGCCAATAGATATTTTCCTGCAGTGAGCTTTGTTTAGTGAGCAAAAAGGCCTCATTTTTTCCCTGTCTCATAAGTCCCCTGGGAAGGCAGGAAAGCATGTCTGCTTCACATCAAGCTCTTCTGAAACAATTCCTTTGCTGGATTAAGACCACACTGGAGAGAACTTCTGCAGTAACCAAAAGCAGAAAACACAAAGCTGCCTGTGCTCTGGAGATTCAGTAGCACAGGGCTGATAATCAGGTATGATTTAGCGTGTGTAAGGCCATAGTTATTTTGCTTTTATTCAAGTAAGGCCCCTGTTCAGAGTGTTTTAAAAAGAAGCCCTGCTAAACCAGGTAAGAAGATAGAAATGCAGTTCCAGGAGAGGCCTCCTGATGGGGAGTTAATGCTATACCTATGTCATGAGCTGTTCATATTGCAGGATCTTTCAACTGAGGTGTCTGTGCTAATAAACAGAAACTCCATGTGTTCGAGGATTGTAATGAATTCTGTATTTTCTTTTGGTTTAAATGCTGCCACCACAGTCACTCTGACAATGCTTACAGTAGTTAAGAACTGGTAATTTTTTTTTTTTTTTCAGCTATGATTCTGCATAATCAATAAGAGAAGTCTCTTTCTTGTTGTGATAAGTAGTAAAAATGTTCCTTTGTAATCTTTACCTTTTAGGTACAATGTGATTTATGCACACAGTAAAAAAACTTTATGTAATAATAATACTAATGCAAGCAAGTCACTATGTTTTGTTGTTACTGTTTTCTACATGGAGACTTACCTATGGAAACAATGTATAATGAAAAATATTGAATGTTGTGTTTGCAGTGATTTTTTTTATCTAACTGCATGAATTTTGTGTGCAACAGTTTCTGGAAAAGAATGTGTCACTGCTTACAATGAAATTGTAACACTGGCTGTATTTTTAGATGTACCAATCACGTACCAAGCAGAAGGAAGCCGGCAAACACTGAAGGTTTACTTTTACCTTGATGGTTACCATTTTGAACAGCTTCCTCAAAGGCTGAAGAATGGAGGAGGATTTAAAATCCACCCAGTACTTTTTTCTCAAGGTAACTTGAGGTTAAATTCACCCTGCCCTGTTTTTTCACATAATACCTAGCTCTCTTTAAACTCTCACTTATTTACTCTGATTTGAATCCTCTGTAGCCATAAGGGTATCATGCCTATATTTAGATCTTGTTTAATGTGGGCATTTACTGAGAACTTTGAATTAAAATCTAAATTTAAGAAATTCTGATGTCTGTAATAAAAAATATAGGCATGGTTATACATTTCTAAATTGAAGCCAGTTACACAATTCCAACTACAAAGAGTGAATCTTCATTTATCAATATTGTTTTGTTCCTTTTAGCCATTAATGAAAAATAGTCAGACCATGAAACTTGTCCTTAAAAGTGTTTTGCTCTTCAAATGCTATCATAATCTTTTCCCATTACTCCATATTTGAGGACTAAATTGTTATCCCCCTGAGAACTGTCTCCTCAAAATGTTATGAAGAGTTAAATACCATTTTCAGGCTTGTGTAGTTATTGCTCTGCAAACATTACAAAGTGAGGAACGGTGGCGCTGATGCTCAGACTGTTCATAAATTACAGGCAGCCTGCATTATCTGCAGTGTCATTACAGTCATCAGGAGCGTGAGGTTTGCTTCACTGAAATGGTGAATGTGAGCTGCTGATTGCCTTGAGCCGCCTTTGATTTCACAGGGAGCTGAAAATACTCCACACCTTGTGAAAGGCTTTCAGGGTCTGGGTGGAATAGGCAGAAGTCAGGCATACAAATGAAGTTTTAGAGGGTAGCTTGGTCTCTGATAGACAAGGAGGATGTAAAAGGAAATAGTGCACAGAAACATAAATAAATGGCTGAACTTACTGTTAAGTTAAAATGCACAATTTTTATAAAAATAAGATCCCTAGAGTTTGATTTTTAAACAAACTAATGAAGGCTTTGGTGGTTTTCTTTTGAGCAGATTGATTTCAGTCATAGGGAAAAATAAGAACACTGAGCAGGAGGCAAATTTCAGTGGAGCAGACAAAAAAAGCACTTGAGGGAGAACAGAAAATACCTTGGTTCAGCTGAATTCCTGGAAATACTATTTTTTTTTTTTAGATTGGGGAGGGGATTTGGTGTGCTACAGGATTTATTTAGCAAAATTTTTTCCACTTCTGTTTCCAATAGCCCCCAAGAAATTAATTCTTAGGATAAGCATCTCTGTAGTCAGCTAAAGGAAAAGGATAAGGATCCATTCAAGAGTTTACATCTGTTTAATATTTTTCAGTAGAATGGAAAGTTCCTTCTTTCTTTATCATATCAAATTTCTTTAATTTTCAAGGATAATTCTCTAAAATAGTCTATTGGACTCCAAGAATAAGACGTCCTGGATAAGTCTTTAAATCCTAGTGTTAAAATCATTATTTTAAAGGTTTTTTACCTCATTAATGAGTGGATTGGGATTCTCTTTTTTACTTCTTTCCTCTGAGGTTTGGCTGACCTGGCATCAAGCTAACTCAGTAGATTCCCATCTGTAACTGAAATTTATTAACTGCTAATGTAAAAATCTTATTTAAGTTTCTCTGTGAAGTGAATTTTACTCCCCCCAATCTAAACATTGGTAGATTGTTTCCTGCCTAAAAACACAATGGTTTATGATATTTTCAAATGGAAAATCATGTGTTTGGAATACTTTGTCAAAGGCACGAGTCAGTGCACATCACACTGTCTCTCTATTCTGAGTGTCTTAGCTCCATGCCTAAAATTACAAGTCTACAAATTTACATGTTTGGCACTATAGTATTTTATGAAGTTTTTTGTTGTTTACCCAGGTTATATTATCTATCCCTCCATTTGTAAAAACCAGTTTTGTTCAACCATATACCCAAGAGTGTATACATTCAAAAGGATCCTGGTTTGCAGGACTGGGGCTGAGGATGTTGTGATATTGCTATTGGCGTATGGATTTCTCTATTTCCTACGTTAGACTAAATTTAAAGACACTATTTACAAGGGAAATTCTGTTTATTTAAAATTGTTAAATAGTGTCTTAATTATGTATAATTTAATTTTATTTTTTTAGTTTTTCATAGAGTGTTAGAATAATTCAGACTGGGAAGGACCTCAGGAGATCTCTATTCCAACCTCCCACTCATAATAGCAACAGCTGTGCCATGAAACCAGGTGGCTTGGGTGCCTAACAAATAGGATCTTGCAAGCACCCAGGGACAGAAACTGTGCAACCTCTTGGGTAGCCTGTTACTCTACTCGACTGCCCTAATGGTGAAAAAAATTTTTCTTTCTATTGAGTTGAAACATCTCTTGTTTCAATTTGTGTGGATTGTCTTACTATGCCGGCTTTTACCATTGTGAGGAGCCTGGCTCTTTATGTGGCCCTGCATTTGAGTGTAATCCACTGCTTGTCACAATTTGGCATTATCTGCAAACTTCTCTTACCTCCCCCATGTCAGTGATAAAGACACTGCACAGCAGAGATACCTGTGATGCTCTGCTGGTAGTGGGCCCCTGGGAACACCATGTCCCATTAGCTAGTAACCTTTGAGTCCACCCATTCCTCCAGGTTGCTTTCCCAATCACTTCTTCTATGCCTTCAGACCATAACATCCTATCTTGGATTGAAGAAAACCATAGAAGATGAGTTTGTAAGGAAAGCTTCCTTACAAAAGAACTTTCTAATATACTGGGTAGAAAAATGTTAAACCCTTCAGAGCGGGCAGGACAAAGCACACAGCATGTGAGTCCCTGCCTGTACCTGTGAATGTGGCCCACAGAGGCAGAACTCTGTGCTCCTGCCAGTCCTCATAGATGACTGAATTTCCTGGTTGGATAATCTAATTGAATAAAACCAACTTCATGCCAGTAAAATAAGCAGTAGGGATTATCAATTCTGTTTGTGTTAACACGATGTTATAAATGGAGTTCAGTGGATGTTTTTGTTTGAGCTTTCTGGTGTGACTTAGAACCAAAGAAGAATCAAGTCTGACTGTTGAAACTTAATATTTTTTGCGCAGAAGTAGAATTACAAACTGTGAAAGCACAGAAGGGGAGTGCAATTTGCATGTTCTTTCACAATGAATGAATTATTTATTAACTGGTCATATTAAGCAATACAAGCAGAATTAATATTCTGTGTTCAGCTGAAGCTGTAAGGCAGCAGCACGTTTCCATGAAAACTCTGCTTATGGCTTGTATTTTCTGATATGGTGATGAGTTCTTAGAATGTGTTTGGATTACTAAAGTGGCAATGTTCCTAATTATAAAGCCTTTAATGTTTCTCCACAAAAAACCCAATTTATTTTACCAGGAGTTGGGGTTTGTTATAATGTGGTAGACCTCTTAATTTGAAGATCTTAGTATTTTCAGTACAAATTTTCCTGAGAGTCCTTTCACTGAAGTTTCTGTTTAATTCCTGAGTTCTTGTAGCAATATTCATCCTTGGTTTGGTGAAATGAATGTAGCAAAAGTGGAGACAGATGAATATTTGACTTAATATACCTTGAAAAGGAACTTCTAGGCTATTTTCAGAGATCCAGTAAAATTTGTTTACTTGATCTACAAGGAAGTATTCACATTATCAGTGGGTATAGGTGAGGGTATAGTATCTAGGTGAGGTGCCCCACATATCTCCCAAAATTGGGCTTCATGAGAAGTTATTAGGTCTCCCTCTGTGAAAGTTACATTGATCCTTTATTTCTTCTACCCCAGCTAATTCTACTGGGGTTTTTTTTCAGGATATATTAGAATTAAGCCCCACATTTGCATTCAAAAGGCAGGAATACTTTAATTAGAGCAAAGGAACTCAAATTAGTACTCTCCTTTATATTTTCCACAGGGCAAGAAATATAATTTTTCTTGTAAATGAAATCTTTAAGAGAGATCTGTATGAATTTGATGGCATATGGAAACAGCTCAGCAATTCACAGTGGGGTCACAGCCTCAAGGTTAAAAAGTAATTCACTTTTGTGTGAACAAAACTACAAAGAAGGCAATTACTAAATATTTAATACTGATCTTTCTCTTTTCCTCTCTCTCTTTTCACAGCATTGGAGAGCATGGAAGGATACTATTACAGAGACAGCGTCTCAGTGGAAGAATTTCAAGCTCAGATTAATGCTGCCTCACTAGAAAAAGTCAAGCAGTATAACCAGAAACTACGGTGGGTGATAAACCAACATTCCTGGAATTAGCTTACCCAGCTCTGTTTTTCACTTCAGTTCCTGTGACACAGCTTTAAATTGAAGTGTGTTGTATGGTGGTGGGCTTTTGGTTCATGACTGAATAGCATTCAAGATTCATGATTCTGACTTTTCTGATTTCTGTTCTAAGTTACTTTTACAAGAATTGTTTTCTCCTGAAAGTTTTAGCTGTAATTGCCTTCAGGTTGTTATACAAATGCATATAGAAAAGGAAAGGTCATAAGTGGAGTATCAGAATTGCTACACATTATGGTCTGCTTTTGTAGACCATATTTACCTAATTTCTGCAGAATAACTTGAAAAATAATGCTCTTTTCCTTCTCTTTCTCCCCATACCCCACCATACTAATGGGAATACAGGCATATTTGGGTATCTGCATCAGCATTGGCTATGGATTACAGAGTGCATACTTGCCAATATTTGTGGGAATTACCCAACTGTGTATTTTGGTACATATTTCATTAAGGAGTTGCACACAAAGACAAAATTTCTATTATACAAAATAATCTATTAGTTATGAAGTAAAGTAAGGAAAATGGGTACATAGATCACTCTTGTGTCTCACTGTGTCTGTGCAAAACACTTGTCTCTGAGTATTCTTACTTGCCATGTGCATTGATGAGCGCAAAGGACTGCGGTAGAAACACATCTATTCACTTCTAAAATTCTTGAATTGGTTGGAAATGTCATTTCACCAGGACGATTAGGCAGTTTATAAAAGCAGCAGAGAACAGGAGTTAAAAAAAGCTCAAGGACAATGGAGAAGGGGGAAGAAGATAAATGAGGGTGTCTTCGCAATTCCTTCACCTGTTGGTCCTCTCTCTGGAAGGTTTTCTTCACAGATCTTGCAAAATTATTCATCTTTTTTGTTATTAAAACACTGAGATTTCTAGATTCTGTTTTAATCTAAGTACTGCTATAGCAAAAGTGATTTTAAAGCCAATTATATTCAGTGAGTATGGTATATTTGATTTTTTTTTTGTGTGACATCTCTGTCAGTGCGCTTGTATGTCAATGACAAATGTATTTATTTAGCCTGTTTTCCATCTCCTTGTATTCTCATATCCTATTTGGGGAAAAATGCCTCCATGTGACAAGGCTTATGCTATAAATCAGTTTTACAGAGAACTTTGGTCATGCCAATATTTGGCCTGGATGAAATCAGCTAGTGTTGGAAAGAGAATCTATCAGTTAGTTTTGTGGATTTTTTTCTATGAATAGGACTAACTTTACCTCCCATGAAAATCCTTAAAAAAAATTCTTGCTGACTCTATGCTCTAGTATTCCTTGACCTTGCTGACCTCATGAGTTAGGTTCTCCATTCATGCTGTGGCTCTAATGAGGTACATTCCTCTTTACAGTGTTGTGACTCACAGCTCTGATGAGTTGCTAAGCTTCAAGGCCTAGTTTTATAAGGAGTTACCATGAAAAACTTATCATTAACAAGAATTACCATGGGTAATCTGCCCAGTCAGAAGAACAGGAAAAGAACTGATGTTTTTTCAGCTCCCTAATGTCTGACTAGAACATTCAGTAATTGATTTGTTTGCTTTCTGGTGAACTCTATCCATTTCTTAAGTGCAGCACAAACAGCTTCAGGAAGTAACTGACAAAATGTGAAGAGGAAAAACAGAAAAGCAGATGCTTCATTCTTGTTCTGCTATTTGCTAGCCTGTGTAGGTGTTTGGCCAGGAGAATCTAATGAAGTAACTACAGCAGCAAAAGATATTAACATTTGGGTAATTGCTCTAAAGAAGAACAAAAAAAAAAAAAATGAAATTGAATATTCCCTGGGAACATACTCAAGTGCAATAATACTAGAACTCTTCATGTGGAAGAAATCCTCTGTGCAGCATCTCTTATTCAGTAATAAAATAAGTCATTCGAGATACAACCCACAAGCCATTCTTTCTCCATAGCAAAGGAATCTGCTGCTTACTTGTTAGATGACCATCTGATGACCATTTATAATATCTCCATCACTACAGCAGCCAAAAGCAAGCATGAGCAACAGCTATTGGAAAAGTGGTGGGAAAAGAGCATGGGGACTAATGGGAAAGAAAGCAATGTTTGTCAGTGACACTGCAGCCAAGGCATCCATTGGTAACAACTCAGGAAACAATTTCAGCTTCTCTTATTCCTGATGCATTGAGTTAATAATGCTCCAATATTAATGTGGAATAAAAGAGACCACTTGGTTTTTATATGGTCCCAGCTGCAAACAGAGATGTTGGCCTAGCTTGGTAGGTACCCAAACAGGAGAGTAAATTAAAAAAATGAGTAGTATCTTTGCTCAGATACCTTCTAATTTCTTGTAGTAAAGGCTTGTTTAAGTTTTAGTACATAGAATATTTTTGGGTGATGGATCTCATACTGATGTGTGTTTTAAAAGGTTTAATATACAGATTATTTATTTGAATGAGTCAAAAGATGTATTAGGAAATTTTTAGTGGATTTCAGGAAGGATAGCCATTAAGTCAAGAAGCTGAAGTTTTGCTTTCACTGCAGAGGTCATTCATAACTCTGGAACTCTGTCCAGCTTTTCCACAGTATCAGAACTGATGCAATAAATCCAGGTGCAAAATTGTCCTCCTTGACACTGATTTGAGCATCATAAGAGTTGTCTTTAATGGTTCTTGCCTTGGGGCTTTTGCAAATTCTACTTCAGCTATGAAATAGCTGATAAGATTATAATTTTTGATAAGATTATAATTTTTATGAGACTGCATGAAAGACAGTTGAAAAGTTATAGAATTTCATGTTTATGTGGAACGGAGGAGATATCCCTCCATCTTCTGTAATGGACTTAACCCTAGCTATTTGAGTCTTATTGGTAATATAAGGGAACTTTTATTCTAAGATAAGCTCAAGTTGAGTTCTTCTACAATTCCTGAGGCAACATCCTCTACACCAGCAGTATGTAGGGAGAGCTTTTTTGAATCTAAGATGTTATTTAAAGAAAACCAACAAAACAACCACTACCTAGTTTATGAAATTTCAATCTGCTTAGAAGTTTTCAGCGTCTAACCCACAATTATTCTTAATCATGCTTGATTTTTTTATCAAATTGCACTTACATTTATATTTCACCAATTCCATTTCTGTGACACTGATAAGGAAAATATGTTCAAATTCTGTTTGAGAACTGAGCTGGTGCTAGTTCCCAGCAATGTCAATTGAACCTGATCAAATTGTTCGCTAATAAGAAACATTCAGTACAGTCAAGTGAAAGTAATTAGGTCATCAGAGATTTTCAAGATCTTTATTACTATGTGTTTGATAGCTTCACAGTTGCCTTCTAATTTAGCAGCGGACTAAGCAGAATCTGTGTATCTGACCACTATGGAGGTCAGTGTTAAGTGAGACCTTTCTGTATTCTCCTTCCTCCTCTCACTTGTCCCCATCTTCCTCCTTTGTTACGCCTTGACTTTCAAACAGGTGTTTTTCATCCTGAATCAGTCCTTTTGCTGTTACAGATACCAGACATTATTTTGCTTCTACAGTGCAGGACACAGTGGTGTTCAAATCCATAACTACAAATGGTGATAGGAATAACAAAATCTCACAAATGCATTATATTTACTCAGACTGCTTGGTTGATTTAAGTATTGTCTTGCAAGTCTTGAGTCATGCAGTTAAACTTAAAGAGCAAAGCTTCAAAGTTACAATTTAAGAATTATTTGTTTAAAATACATTTTGTCCTTTGAAAGTGGTCTTTATAACTGGTAAAGGTCTATTTCCTGCAATGAGGTTCAGTATGCTAGCTATTACTGCATTGCATAGGAAGAAATCTTATGGTCCTTGCTGTGATGGTCAGATTGGTTGTGATGCAAGCCTGTTGGAAGCTGGGACAGACCCTGACAGCCAGGTTAGCTGCATGGCCATAGCTCAGCCAGTCTTTGGACTGAATAATGACTTCAGAGTAAAACATTTACCTGCATATGAGAATAGTTTTTATCCTTAGAGAAACAGGGTTTGGGTTAGCTTCCTGCAGAAAGTAAGCCATTTTTGAAAATGGACTTTCACTGTCAGAATGCAAAATAATGTAGGCTTGGATTGCTGGCCCAGGATGGGAATCTGAGTGTGCAGTAGGAAGCTTGCTCTTTCAACTCCTGTCTCTGTAGTCAACATTTTATCAGATTTTTTTTTTT
>WEIU01016461.1:55656-123773 GCA_013389925.1 Aegithalos caudatus
GTAAAAGCTGTCCCTCCTATAACATTCTATTAAAATGCAGTGTTCTATAGGTGCTTCTGGTTAGCTGCTTTATCAGAAAAGTCCAAGCATGTCTGTGCTTTAAGAGGTTTTTTTCCTGGATATGTCTGTGCACGTAAGGGATGTATCACAAAGGCAGAGAGGATGTTCAGGGCACAGGTCATTCAGCAGGGTGTAGGGCTGTGGTGTACTTCTACCTTCTGTGTCTCTGCAGTCTGCTTTGCTTTCTGCTCTTTGTTGGCTGCAAGAGCAAACTATGGTGGTCTACAGGTGCTGAAAACTGCACATCAGTGTACGTGCTTGGAGTCCAAAAGTGTCTATGCAGATAATTTTTAGCTAATAAGAAATTAGAGAAATCAATGGCTTTTAGATAGATGAACATTTTTAATGCTTCAGAAATGTATGCTTGCATTTAGACATCTAAACACCTTCAACATTTGTTTTCAGATGTTATGGTGTCTAGGATTGGGAACCTACAGAGGAAATGAGAAAAATAATAGATGAAGGTGAGGTCAGGAGAGTTCTACTTTTCCATTAATTTTCTCTTATCCTCAGCATGGCACTTTCTTGTGACACCCCTGATTATAGGCTGACCCAGTTCTTTACTCCAAAGATAGGATCATGCTGTGGGAAAGACAGCTGAGGGTGGCTGTACGTCCCTACAACTGGTGTGGGTGCTAATTACCACTGTGTAGTAATTAACTCGCCTGTGCATCAATAGAGAAAGTCTGGAAAAAACGTTCCTTCCTTCCTGCCTACCATTCTGTGTGATTTGGAACTATTCTGTGAAGTCAGCTGTGTACAGGGTTATTGGCAGCTACTTCTGTAGTCTGTTGTACAGCTATAATAGAAGAAAAATTAAAGCAAGCAGTAAAGGGTAAAGAAAAAAGTGGATTTTTTTGAGTTTTTTTGTTTTCTTGTTTGGTTTTTCCCCCTATGTTGCTGCTTTCTTGGATATCATTTTAGGAGGTAAAATGCAAGTCTGTTATGCTAAGGAAGCAATTATAATCAGTGAATCTAATGACAAATGATTTAGCTAACTACCCTCATTACATTGAACATCTGATTACACTGAATGTAATATTTGTCATTTTAAAGAGTTTCATTTACAATGTAAGTTCAAACAATTTTTCTGTCTGAAGCCTCCTGCATATATTTTATGTCATAAGTAATCCTCCACAGAGCAATGGCAAATTTAACTGAATTCTTTATTCAGGGATTTTACAATTCATGAACTTTTTATGTGGTTGGGTTTTCTTGTTTCCTTTAATTTTCAGAAAGATAAGAAAAAGACACTATTTCTGCCCCTGGAATATCTGCAAACATGGAACAAAAGCTGTCTGAGGAGTGTAACATCTTTTTTATTTATACACACACGTATACACGCACAACAGCCTTGCAAGCTGCAGGCTTCTTGGCAGGGTGATGTTTTCCATATCCTGTATAATTTAGTCAAGGCAGAAAATAGATGTGATGGCACTCATGGCTTCAGGCTGAACTAAAATTCTCTAATAGTTGCTTTGCTAGAAATGAGTTACAATGACATAAAGGATGTATCCACTTAAAGGTAGTTAATTACTATGAAAGAAAGAACTTGTTTGTCTCTGAAACAAAATCATGGAGCCTCAAGGCAATACCTGCATTATCAAAAGGCTAGACCATATATCAATTCCTGTAGTAAATACATTAAAATCTACCTTAAGGCTGACAGACTCCTTGCCCCACTGTTTCCAGTGGAAAGCTTTTCCAAAGCAAATGCTCAAGTGGTCAAGAAACTTACATTGCTTGTCCTTGTGCTGTTCTTGTCCTGTGATGGGTCTTTCCTTCATGTCTGTTCAGTTCAGTGAGCAACATGCTAACGAGCAACTAAGTGTTACGGGTTTCAGAGAGGGATTCTTTTTTAATATTTTCTTTTTGTTACAGTGAGGTATTTCTAAATCACATAGAAAAACTGCTTTCCTGTGTTCAATGCTACCTATTTGATACACAGCTTTGTGTTCAAAACAGCAGCAGTTAAGCTGGACTGCAATACAATACAAACAAATTCTGTATTTCATGTGACTATAAACATTGGAAATCTAATGACTCTTAGATTTTAAGATTTGGTTCCAAATGTCTAGAAATTTATGAAATAACTCTTTCTAAATGCAGTCTTTATGAAAGAGAAATTGAAAATTAAGCATTCACTCTAAAGGATATAACAAAGAAATAACAGTTAAGTTTGTCTCCCGATGAACTTAGTGAGAAGATAGAAAAGAAATTAAGATTCATTGCATCTAACTGAAGCAAAACCAGAGAGAGAATAGAGAGATCCTGGGAAAAGTAAATTAAATTTGTCTAGCTGGTCTAAAAGATATTACCAGATGGCTTGAATTTAGCTTTGGGACTTTTTTTCCTTTTTCCATGCTGTGCTCATTCTGTGAATGTAACTTAATTGTTTCCTTAGACTTTTGACAGAATAGGATCAGTATTTATTATCGGTAGTGTTCTGTAATTGAAAATTATGAGTCTTGGTATATCACATGTACTGACTCTTTTCTCACTGAGGTGAACATCAGGTTCATCCTGCTTGCTTTATCTGCTGCAAGCACAGAGAATGTGTATCTGCAGTGATCAGAGGTGATTAGAGCCTTTTCTTTTACTCGTGCTCACTGATAGAAATCCAGTCCAAACCTGCAGTAGTAGAAACCCTAACCCCCAATGAATATTTGGCATGCTGTCTCTTTTAACAGTGTATTTCATGTCTGGAATATCAGGAGCTAAAATGGAGACATCCATTGTCTGAAAGAGAAATGTGGAAGCAATTACTAAGCATTATTTGGTTCAGTGTGGATTTGGCTGTTTTGATAGTGATGTGAGAAGAAGTAGGGCGGCTGTAACTGGTCTGTGGTTGAAGAACTTCTCTTTCACATCGCCAAGAGGATGGTTTCAAGTGCTCTTGGACATACCTAGAGACACTGGAGACTAAATTCTGGAAAACAGGTGAAAAGTGGGCAGTGTTACATAGAGCAAACTGTTTTTTTTCCTTTTTTTTTTGGCATCTATGACTTTCTGTCTTCACATTTCTGTGCTCACATTTATGTAGTCCCCTGCTTTTGTGTTTACAAAGGTTTAAGGGTAGGGCTGTGAAAGGCCTGCTCTGATAGCAGGACTGTTGCTTTGCAAGCATCCTCCTCTATTTCTACCTCAGATACCTGTGCTCATTCTAGTGCAAATTGCATAACAGCCTTACTCACAGGCTGAAGATAGTTTAAATTGGTAGGAGACCAGTAGTTTAGCCAGATGCTGCAGTCTTGCAAGAAAATGAGAAGCATTATGAAGATTCCTCCCCTTAGTTTAAGGGTCTAGTTTCTTGGGAATTTGGTTTTCATGAGTTGATAGTCTGTGTCCCTGCTAGTGGACTCCAGGTCTAGTCCTCTAAAGCAGATAGTTGCCAAGGAAGTCCTTAAGTTTTATTTCTTGAAATTTTCTTAATATTCCCTCCCCACTTATAAGTATTTAAATGCATTACTAAACCTGATTAATTTTTTCTCTTTTCTATGTACTTTTCTTGTCTAACCACACACTCACATCCCCTTCACCAAAGCCTTCACTATTTCCTACAGTTGAGAGAAATAATAGTTGTCCTGTTTCCAGCCAGGACAGGATTAATTTTTGCAGTAGCCAGGAGGGGACATGGCTAAGACCTGGAGATTGTTCTGTACCACCTTACATCATTGCTAGGGGCAGGGAAAGGGAGTCTTCCATGGAGAAGAGGTCCCTTCTGGTGGAGTAAATGTGTGCTGGTCCTGAGCCAGAGGGAGCAGTCAGGGTTGTGTGGCTGTGGTCAGATTGTGGGCTCCACAGAGAGCATTTCTATGGGAATCACTCTCTCTTTTGTACACTTTTGTCATTAATATTGTTGCTTTTACTGTTTGTTTTCTTGCTCCACTGCTGTTTCTAGTAAATTTTTTTGACCTCAACCTGTGATCTTTACCTTTTGTGCCTCCAGTTCTCCTCTCCAGCCAGCTATAGGGGAAGGAGGGGGGGGGGGGGATGAATAATGGTGCATGGCTTGGAGGGGTTTCAGAGGGAAGACTGAATTGGAGAATATCATTCCTACATCAGTACGGACTGACAAAAGCTGGTTTGACACTTTGTGATGGGGGTAAGCCAGGAATCATAGAATCAGTGTTAGTCCACCATTAAACCATGGATTGTTAGTCCATTGCTGTTCAGTCCACCACTAAATCATGTCTTTGAGTGCCATATCTACACATCTTTTGAATACCTCCAGGGATAATGACTCAACCACATGCCTGGGCAACCTGTCCCAGAGCTTGACAACCCTTTCAGTGAAAAAAAATTTTGTAATAACCAATCTAATCCTCCCCAGCACAAATTGAGGCCATTTCCTCTTGTTCTATCACTTACATGGGCAAAGAGTCCAACCCCCACCTCATTACAAGAAGGTCTTCCCGGAGCCACCTTCTCTTCAGGCTAAACAACCCCAGCTCCCTCAGCTGCTCCTTGTAAGGCTTGTGCTCCTGGCCTTTCTCCATCTTCATTGCCCTTCTTTGGACACAGTCTGGCACCCCAAGGTCTTTCTTGCAGTGAGGGCCCCAAAATTGAACACAGAATTCAAGGTGTGTCCTCACCATTGCTGAGTACGAGGATGTTAGGACTTTACCAAAGGGGAGGGCTTACTGAATGGCTGACTCATGAAATGTAAGTTACACATGATTAGAGCCACATGGTACTGAAAGTTTCTGTTCTGCATTTCAGTTTTCACAATAGTTGTGAGAGGTCAAAATATTACTGGATATGCTCTTTGCCAATTGAAAATCATGGAACAGTCATGAAGCTTTTCAGGTGTTAAAATCAAACCTTTCTGCAACTAGTAAGGGTGCTGGTGACACTGTACATAGGATTGTATTACTGACGTGATTTAAAATTGCTGAGTCTTAGCATGGGTTGAGAAGATAATTATACTTGGTAATTTCTCATTTATTGAGATTTTCTATTTAGAGAAAAGAATACATTAAATAATTTGCTATAACAGAAAATGCATACATTTACTACAGATAATTTGAATTTTTATATGAATGTTATATGTATATAAATGTATTTACAAATGTATATGTAAATATATATATACATATATTACACAATAAACATGTTATACACACTTTCACCTGTGTAGTTAAAAACTAGATGTCAAAACATAGAATTGTTATTCAAGAAATACAAAAGTATATGTGCACATAGATGAAAAATACAGAGATACTGTTCATCTGTGTCATAAATATATGCTTTTTAGTTTGAGCTGAAGAAAATAATTAGGGGCTTCCACACTTCCCTACTCCACACCTCTGTTCTGATGTCTCCTTTCTCAGGTTGCTGACTGTGCTTTTCTACATTGTCTTGAATATCTTGTGACTGAGGATAAAAGATCTTATAAAACTAAGATCTATTTCCATGCTTCTGTTGAGGACAGTAGGAATTAATTCATATGTTTGCCACAGTGATGTGGAAATAAAAGGCTAAATTCTTCTGTAGTATAACATCAAAGCAAAACCTTTCTAGAGCAGAACCATCAACTTGGTGGTATTTATTGCCATAACCCAGTTACCTCCCCCTCTCCAATTATTTCTTTACTATCCTTGTATTTTGAAGAAAAGATTAACAATACCTAGGATAACCCTACGGGCTTAGCGGCACAAGAAATTGAGAATAAGACTAAACACTTGGATTTGCTTGAATTATCCTTCTGTTCGAAGTTACTCAGGAATGTGTGTGTCTGCAGGTCTGAAACCTTCTTAGGGTTCTATTGGCAAAATTTCAATGCTCAGGATTTTATACATGTCTGTGTCAGTTTTGGAGGGTACCCTGTAAAATGCTTCACTAAGAAAACATCAGTACTCCTGTGTTTCCTTTGTTCTCAGGTTCTGGGAAGACATCTTGGGAAAGCATTTATCTTGCAAGAGATTTTTCTTTTGGAACCCTAAGATGTTTGTTACTTTATCTGGGTGTTAGTTTTCCCTGAGATACTTATCCCTATAATTTGACACTGCTCTATAGAGGATATCTCACAAAAGTCGAACAGAGCAATAATCCTCAGTAGATTTATTGTGTATTGGATTATCTACCTTTTCTTTTTTAAAGGAAGGCTTTTCTGCTGGATTTTAGAGAAATTGCAAGGCTTTAAAAGCTAAACTAACATCACATTTGGAGACAAAGAATTATGATTTCATTCTGGTTCATTTCAAATGGATTAGAAAATATTGTCCAAATTGGGCACCATGCCAAGATTGCCATTAACTTTTCCCATAAAATATGATTAAGGACCTTAACAAGCATTTAGTAATTAAGTGAAGTGCTTTGGAAATTTGTATGCTGTCCACAGGTTGTCATGTTCTGTAAAATACTGAAGACAGTTTTTATGAAAAGCAATAAAAATAAAGCACTTGAGAAACATCTGGGAGTGTTATCTGATGGGGAAGGAATAGTTGCAGTTGTAACAGGATATTTTGATATTTAATATGAATGTTGTGTATAGTTGATTTTTTGTTTAGGTTTTTTAGGATAATGAATAATTGCCTGAATTAATGGAGTAATTCCTATAACCATATATCCCATTCTGTTGTATGTGTTCCTTCATTTTATACCCTGAGTTAATTATTTTCCATGTACTCCATTAATTAGTGTACTGTTCCATATTTGGTTTCTGGTTCCATTTAATGCAGCTGAATGGAATAGCAGTCCAAAGAGATGGGATTGCTGAACAGTCTCTGAATGAAGCAGATTTTCCTATTGTATGACAGAAAAAAGCAGTGTAAGCTTTCAGTCTGATAATGTTCAGTGCAGAGCAGGGTGAGGCTTTGTTTTGTAGCTTTGCTAACAAAGAAAAAAAGGGTTGGTCTCTTGCTGCTGAGGTAGCTTTTATGTGCTGTGGCTACTCAAAGTGATTTATGAGTAATTTTCTCTACAAACCTCTTTTCCTTTCAGTAGTGTCCAGCATCCTTTGACACAGAGTGCATTGTGGATCATGCAACAGACTTAATGGAATAACAGAAATAGATTATCTTTGCTGTGCTTTCTGAGGCAATTAACTCAAACCTTAAATTTTGGAGAAGTTGTTTTTCAAAACTACAGTCTACAAACAAATAAAAGGTGGAGGGATTTTTTTTATCAATTCAATTATTCCAGATTATTGAAGAGTAATGGGTATTCAGATCTGCGGTCTGCACCCCTGCCCAGCAAGTGTGCAACAATGTAACTTCTCTTCTAGATGAAATCGTAAAATAAGAAGGGGAGAATTTTTTAACCTTGTGTGCTACAGGAATCAGTGCTTTAATGACTGAGGGATCCAGCTGATCCTCTTGTTTGAGAGTTAGGAGGCAAGGAGGCCATTCTTTTCATTGGTTTTTCTCATATTATAGAGCAACTGCTGCCAAGCTCCTTAGTTCCAGCCTGGTTGTGGCTCAGTTTTGACCTTTAGTCAGATCTCTGCCTTGAGCACACACTGTGGAGCTAGATCACAGTGATACCTTGAGGTTGTCACTGGAGAATCTCTTTTTTTTTTTCCTATATGTTTCACAGTTCAGATGGGTTTCTCTTGTTCTGTTTCATTTAAATGTTGCCCAGAGTTTCTGCATTAGTAGCTGTTGCCTGGTTCTCACTGCTAGGTAGGGAGGCCTACCAAATATTTCTACTTTTGGCTGCCACAGGAGATTTTAGGAGCTTTACAATGAGCAGAATGAGTTTTGTAATCAGAGAAACATGGAATAGTTTGGGTTAGACAACCTTTAAAGATCATCTGGTGAAGCTTCACTGTTGTGGCAGGGACAGACTTACTTAAGTGTTGCTGCAGAGGCAGTAAAACGTGATCTTATCACAAAGATATGTATGATATTTACCTATGAGATGTTTAATGATAGCTCCTTTGTGGTGACCAATTAAGTTTCTTAAAAGTTGGAAAGTTAAAACAATAATTCCTCTAGAGTTCCTGAATTGAAGACGACGTATAACGCATATTTGTCCCCTGTAGGATTTCTGCTTTTTGTTTCTTTTTATAATATGAACATGTATATGTTTCCTCTGTCAGTACTGTGTTTCACACTGGGGATTCTGCTTTTATGTTACTGCTCTTTCATACAGCAAATATAAAAAAAACCTTGTAGAATGTGAAGCTCAGGCACTGTTTGTATGCCAGTTTTCCCAAAGCCACTCTTAAAATCTATACACTTGCCACAGACCTTTACTAGGGTAGATTTTTTGAAAATCACTTTTTTTCTGATAACTAGATGTTATGATTTTGCATTGTACTGTTAAAGAGCAGAGGGACAGTTTTTGTCTCCAGAACAACAACAAAAACATGTTCCTTATTAGTTTAAAAGATGGAGTGCCTGTTTATTATTGTATTACTCCTTGACCCTCTCTTACCATAAGGTAAAAAACCCTCCAACCCTAGGATGATATCTAAGACTAGTCCTTTGTAGAAATTTTGTGCAGGACTTGAAGCAATTAGTTTTTGCCTTACTTTATCTGTTTGTTCTTTCAGGGCATTCTACCTGGACAAGTCAAACTTGCCTCCAAATTCAACATCTAAAGCAGCTTATATAGATAAGGTAAATAAAAATACTAAGTGCCTAATTAAACTCTGCGTGTTATGCACTGTGTTACTGAGACTTACTTTATTCCACCAAAAACTGAATTGTTTAAAGCTGGGGGGAGAGGGGCAGGGAAAGGAGGAGCTCTCTTGCAGCTTTTTCTCCCCCACTTGTATTTTTTGGGGTGGGTGGTGCCATGTGGTTCTGTATTAAAAGGTGTGGCTGTGTTTGAGAAGAGGAATCATTACTTTCCTTTTTCACTGTGCTTTCAGAGCAACGCAACTGCTCCAGGATCATGTGGGGTAGGGGAAGACAGGTGCAGGAAGAAATTCTTTGTTCTGAAAGCTGGAAGTGCTGTTCCAAATTAAATACTCCTTCAGCATCCTGCTCAGAAGGCTTTCTTCTGAGTCTTCTCATTTAGGCCTTCTTCAAATGCTTTCATCTGTCTTTAAACCTCTGTGGCTGAGAGATCCCAGGGGCTATAAAAATTCATTTAATGCTCTCTTCTCTCACTGGAGAGTTAATTCCCATATTGCACCCCAGTAGGGAGAATAAAGAAATTCCTAGGGTCTTGCCTACAAAAATGATTGAGCTACTGTGGCTTGAGAAATAACAGTGGTCATCAGCTGAGCCCTATGACAGACTGAAATTTTATGTCAGTATCATCCAGCATCGGTGTTAACAGACTGGTAGTTCCTGTTTCTTGGATCCATGCAGGACTACACATGAGGGAAGAAGAACTCCTTCCCCGGTGGGTCTGCAGCTTACCTAGCAGTCACAGGTACAGGAGGGGATGTTTAGCTCTGAGGGAAGTGCTTGTTACCCCTAAACCTGTTCCCTATCTATTTCAGTAAAAGGTTCAAGGGCAAGAGAAAAGCATCTCATAATCCATATCCGACTGAGGGATGCTAGGTTAAGCTAATGCATTTATTTTGCAGCTGTAGCAAGTCCAGAGTGCGTGCATGATCCATTTTTGTCTGTGCCTTTTGGCTGTGCCTTTCACTTTATTGTTCGTCATCTACTCTGCATAAGTAGATGACACCAGCTAAAATCAATTTAGACAGATGCCAGTTAAACCAGTTGACCTAAACCAAGTTAAATCTGTTTGTACCCAGGTTAAAATATGCTATTTATTATAGCTGTTTTTCATGACATCTGTGCTTTTTGTTGAAGTAACTATCATAGGACCAAGTGAGGCTGCCATTTCTCTAACTAGTTAAAACTTTAGGGAATTAATCTGTCTTTCAAAAGACTAATTTTTTTGCGTAGCATGGAGGTTTGTTGGAATCTTAAAGTGTTTCTGGAATAAAGAGAAGTGGGAGTTTGGAATTAGGTGGTCTGAAAATTTGTATTGTGAGCATCTCATTTACTCAAAGCACCATGAGATACTGGTTTTCATTGCTGGACCACTTTTCAAGGCACCTCTTCTTGACACAAGCTTTGCACTTGAAAGCTGCCTTCTCTACTTCCTTCATTCTTAGTACAGTAATGCTGGGATTATTTTAAGTCTTGCTACAAAGTTAACTGTTCTTGCTTTGTAGTATGTTTCTGTCATGTCTGTTAATTTTTATTTTTTGATGTTATTAGTCAGGATTAGGAACTAGACATTTGATAAATAAAGGACAGTGTTACCATAAATGTAAGCTGATTTTCTCAGCAAGTCAAGTAACAAGTATTGGTATCTTCCTGTGTATATTATAGGTTGTATGTTGCTTTTTATGGCTTCCCTTCCTTTCCCAGTCCATTAATGGACACAACACCTATGGGTCAGTCAAGACTAATGAAATGAAAAGCGTTTCCATAGGCAAGACTGGTAATGAAACAGTCAGTGATGGGAAGAACTGAAAAGCTTCAGAAAGTTGTCATATGTCGTATAACGGAAGACTCTGTGCTTTTAATTTATGTCATGGAATTCGGCTTTCTCTGCTAGACCTGGTATTCTACCTGCATCTCTGATGACCTACTCTGTTAGAGTATTTCATGTGCTCTCAGGAGCAAACATTCAAATTTCTCTGTCCCTCTCTTGCAGCTGATGAGGCCTCTCAATTGCTTGGATGAGCTCTACCGGCTCATCGGGTCCTTTATCCGCTCCAAGCGCACGGCTGCCTGTGTGTACACCGCGTGCAGCGCTTCTGGCGTCGGGCTGCTCTCGGTGGCCTCGGAACTCTGCAGCCGGCTGGGAGCTTGTCACATCATTATGTGCAACAGCGGAGTTCACCGGTATGACAATTTGGTTTTCCCTCCTTTTCTTGCAGTCAATCGTTCCATCATTGCAGGTTGGAGACTGCTGCTTTTTTAGAGATGGGTCTTACACTAAATATCTTACATGAAATAGCAAGTGCACTTGAAAGATTTCTGGTAAAATTCTGGAACTGTGTTTGCAGTGACTGACAGAAATCAACAGTACAATTTTTTTTGGTTTGTGCAGTTATGAGATTGCTCTTCATTCAAGTCGGTAAAAGGCATAAATCTTAATTGATAAAGTAGAAAGAGGAATGTTACCTAGGTGAATAATATGTATGATACTGAACTCTTAATACAGCTAAGAAATGCTGAAATTTATATTTGCTTTGTAAGGTACAGGGAATAATAGTAGAGCTCGATTCAAGGAAAAAAGATGAAACATAAGACATACACATTTTTGCAGGTGCATCTTATGATAACAAGAGGTTCAGCCTGAAGGACAGTTGATGTTTTTAATATAATACCAGAAAATTGACCTGTAGTCAACTGAACTTTGTCATCAACCCTAAGAGATTTTAATAGACATATATATATATATATANCACAGGCAGCAATATATTTATGCTCCAGCTGGGCAGACTGAAAATTTTTGGGACAGTGTACCAAAAAAGCAGAAACCAAAATTGGAGAGGGGGAAAAATCGCTAACAAACAAAAGAATTAACATAACAAATAATCTGATACTAAAAAGATGCTCTTCTCATAAGAATTCCAATCTGTAGATCAGGAGTAGTAGTGCTGCTTAGTTTCTGATCTATGCAAGTCCTTATTTTAACAGTCTTGGTTACCAACACCTTGTGTTAGAAGGAACATTATTTTAGCCTCATTTTAAGTAATACCCTTTCTTCCAAAGTGTTTTGAAGAGGGGAGAAAAAAAAAGGTAGTTGCAACATAAACTGCAATGCAGATTATCATGCATGGACAAAAAGGGAAAGCTCCATATACAGCCAAAAAAAAAAAAGTTGTATGAAGACAGTGTTTGCCATTTGAGAGTTGGCAACAGAATATTTGTATTGCTCTCTATCAATGATACAAGTGTCCATAGCATACTGTATGCTGTACTTAATGTAGGAAAAAGCTTTGTTATGTAACACTAGTCACTGTATCAGATGAAGATGCAAATAATGTAGAGTATGGGCTGTCATGACACTGTTTTTTCAGAAGGCTATACAGCTTTTTGTCTTGCTTTCAGTTTCGTGTCTTATGTGATCGGAAAAGACTTTGGGCATAATTCTGATGGGGTTTTTTAGGTTGAAGAAGACTGCCTCTGGGCTTGATCACCATTTCATGATTTGTCAGTACCTTTGTGCCAAAAATTCTGATAGTTTAAGGCTAAAGTCAGAACTACCCAAAAAAACTATTGCCCTGTAGTGTGTAGGTCACAAATCGTTGATAGTAATTTGGTGACCGAATAAGATGTGGTTTGCTTAAATCTGAACATGAGCTGTTCTAAGATGAAAATTAATTAGTCATCAAATTTCTGCTCAAACTAGGACTAATTCAAACTCCTAAAATGTCTATAAAGTGTATTTTAAAACCACAAAAAATTAGAAAACCAACATATTGGTTTTAAAGTCTATATTATGAGCATGGGAATGGGATTTAAAAGTGTTACATGTGGGTTTCTGTCTAGATGCTAAAGGATTCATCATCATCTATTTACATAAGTAAAGGTGCAAGATGCTTTTCTCTAAAGCATGACTAGTTCTGCTTTACGGTGAGTCCCTTTGAGTTTTGGTACAAGATACTGCTACTTGATTTGTGCATTAATACTGCCTTTGTGGCTACCATCTGTTCAGAGAAAGAAACATCAACTCGTGGTGTTATCAAAGATATTTCAAGATTGGCCCTCCAGGAAAAATGAATGAGCTAGATGAGAATTTGTATAGGTACTCAGGGGTTTGTATCCAGAAGTTCAGAAGAAAACTCCTGTATTTAGAGACAAGAAGGGATTCATTCTCTCTTCTAAGGGAAATAAGTTCCTTTGAGTGGTTAAAGGTAAGAAAGTTTTTAATAGCAATTTCCTGAAATTCCTGTTGCACATGCAAACTGGATGGATGAAGAAGTTTTCCTTAGCATTTGGAGTCATATAAAGTCACTTCGTGTACTGTTTTCTCTTTCTGGTCTCCCTAGGCCACATCTCTACAGTTCAGTACTAAGTGGGCTTTGGTATTTGACATTCTGAAATCGCCTTTGCTCAGATGGAAAACTTGCTTTGTTTCCAGCTAGTAGGTTTGCTCAGTGAATTTTGTGCCCAGCATTTCTTGTGCTAAATTCTGCAGCATTTTTGTGGACCCTTTTTTCTCTCAGAGTGAAACAGTCCTGCAGCAACACAAGATCCTGTTAAGAGGACAGAAGAGGAAAGAGTAAAATGCTGTATGTGATCAAGTTCCATAGGCATAGAGGACTTTGCTTTATGCCTGCAATCTTGAAGGCTGAGTTTGTCTGTTTGTTGGAGTACTATTTATTCAGGGCAGATAATGTTGCAAAATAGTGCCCCTTAGCTTGTTAGCTAGTCCTTTAGAGCTCAAGCTACTGATTTTCAGTTAGAGGGGATATTTATCTCTGGTTGTATCCAGCTGTGTATCTGGCTGTTTTCTTAGAAACAAAATACTGTGAAGTTCCTGATTGCGATCAGTTGCAGAATTTCACGTTTTGTTGGCCCAGATCAATGACTCATTACTGTTTTTTAACACTAGGCCACGGATATTAAATGAGTTGAAAACTGGTATTATCTACAGATGCTACTAGATTAACAGATGAGGGAAAGATGTGAATTCTTCTTGCAGATTAAATTTTGAAAATCTCATTTGTCAATCTTGCCATCTTAAAAATGAAGCTCGATTTGGAGCAGGGCTCCCCCATACTTTCTTTTTAAAAGCCCTAATTTTAACTCAGTTTCTATGATTGGTCTTTAAGGGAGTGAATGTCTGAGTGTCTCTGGAAGAGTACAGGGTGCTCTACTCATCAGCATCTTTTCTTTGTTCATGAGGAGTGGGAGCTGAGCAAGACATTAATCTGTCAAAGTTTAAATACATTTAAAAGAATTTAAATATATATATTTAATAGAATTTAAATAAATATCTATATCTATAGATATCTCCCCTCACTCAATTTATTCATCGCTTACTGAGCTGACTGGAGAATTCTTTCTGTGTTCTCTCAATTTAGGTGTCATGGATTGACAAGGGGGTAGGGGGAGGTTCTGCCCTACTAATCAGAAGCAAGTCCCAGATAGTTTGTGAGGGAGGTGCTGGGTGACAGTCCAATCCAGAAGAGGCCAAGAACCATGAAACAGCAGCTTTGTCTGCTTTGACAGTGATTGCTGATCTCTGGATCAGCACTGTCTTGGTTTCTGACTTCTCTGTGATCCATATTAAATTGCTTTTTACGCTGCACTAGGCTAAAACAGCTTGACAGAGTTCATACTTTCATCCCTATATCCAATATAATGCTGGGGATTTTGAATTGCTGGTGATTGCTTTTCTTTGATTTTTATTATGACAATATGTTTACCAATTTACATTGCAGCCTGCAATCCTATATCTATTTCAGACAGCAGTTCTTTTCAAATACTTTTTGAGCACCAGAAAACCAAGGATGGGGGAAAATAAGTCCCTTTAACCTTCACTGTCCTAAGTGATGTGTGAGTGCTACAAACCTCCCCTTGGATTATCATAAGCGAACATGCCTTGTTGATCAACAAGAGGAGCAGAGTTCTATATTAGTTCAAGAAATCAATAGTTTGCATTTTTATTTTACCTTTTTTTTATCAGTCATAATTATATTTCTGCCTGCCAGCCAGCTGTCACCCTGTAAACAACGTTCTGCTTTCTTTGCTTGTGTTCATTCTGTTTGAAGTTGCAATCAGTCTGTACAAATGCAGGTGATGAAAGGCACTTTTAAATTTTATTGAATCATGATTCTAGCTCCTGCTAGAGGGAGAGGAGCAAGACTGCATTGCACAGACATGTCCTAGCCTCTTTCCGTGCCAAAATGAAATTAGGTGCAGCAGCTGCAGAAGTCTGTTCAGGGACCATAGGCCTTACAGGCTCAAAGGAATCATTTAAAGCATCCAAATGAAACAAATCCCAAGTTTATTTGAATTTTTGCATTTCCTGGAAGAACAAGGGTAAAATCTTCTATAATCTTGATGAAACCCAGAAAAATCACAGTCTTGTTTTCTTTTCTGAATTTTAATTTCCCCTGCAGAAATTCTCTCCTTAGTGTTACCATCCTTAAAGCAGTGGGGTTCTGGCTGGCAGACACTTGGCTGAAGGATGAGGCAGGTTTTGCCAAGTGTTGATTATGCTGTCTCCTGTAGCTGGCAGTGATCCTGCACTCCAGATAAACCTGCTTCATCTTCCACATTGCAAAGCAGAGTAGCACCATAAGCTGTCCATCACAGCCAGCTGCCTTTCTGTGAATCGAATGAAACAAGGTGAAAAATAGGTACTCTGAATTTGTATTTTTGACATTGTATCATAAGAATTCTTCCTTTTAGACTCAGAAATTTTCCGGTAAGAATTTAGTTCTGAGCTCAACGAGTGCATGCTACAGAGAAAATCCTTGGAGTTTTGCAGCTGTATTTAGGTTATCAACTCCCCAGTAAGAAAGCTTTTGGGGATCTACTTTCAGGAGACAGGTTAGCACAGACTGAAAAACTAATCCATACCCTTCTCCAGCCATCTGGTCTCAACTGGGCTTTTAGTCCTGCTACCTTCCCTTTTAGTCAAGATTCTCTTCTATTTTTTAAATGGTAGTTCTGTTATGTCTGTCTACAATTAGTGTATTTTTATGATACCATACCCACTGAGGCATAAACAAACTTCTCTTTGTGTAAAATAATTTAGGATAATAGAGTATTACATTCTGTGCTGGTTACTAATAAAAACCAGCTAAAATTTTTTGAAATATGTGAGAATTTCAAAATGTGAGTCTTAAAATAAAATAAGCAAGACATTTAGCACAAATAGTGCTATACTCTTCCTACAGTAGTAATTTTTTTATTTTGCTCTATATTTCTCTTTCATAGGCAATCTGGTACATTTTTGCTTTGTCACCTCTAGTATATCTAATACATGTACTGGATGGATTATAGTCTTCCTGTTCTCTTGCATGTTCTAAATTCTGAGACCATCTTGTTTAAAATGCTATCTGAAAATGCAGAGAAGTGCATTAAATTCAGTGAGACAGAAAAGATAGACCTAAGTTGTTACTAGTATGAATTTCAAGGTGTGCTTTTTGTCTATTTGGTCTTCTTTTAACATTATGGATGTTAAGTAGCAGGGTTGGCACACAATGCTATTACTGTGCTCTGTAGAATCATCCTTTCATGCTTCAGTTCCTGTACGTTTGCCTTATCTGCAGTCCAGGTCTTTGAAACTGGTGTTTTTCATGCAAAATCTTCTACTTTTAAAAAAAAAAAAAAAAAAGACCTCTCAGGAAATCTGAAATTAAAAGCTTAACCAGATCTGCTTTAATTTTTGGAATGAAGAGAGGTAAGTGAATAGCTTGAATTATTACAAGACAAGAAGGAAATGGCAATTTTTTCCAGATTTACTTGCCTGCTTACAGAGGAAGAAGCCTTTAATAGAAAGACTTTCTGCACAGAATGAGAGAAAATGGCCAAAGCTGGGGTTTCAGATGCTTTTAGATTGTGTTTATTTTTGCAAGTATGATGGAAAATGAGTAAATGAAAGGCAGGGAATACTTCAAATTTTTGGAAATGCTCTTCTCTCATCAAGAAAATAATATTTAATAGTGAAATTGCTTCCTTGCAACATTTCCAGCTGACTAGAGGTGAGAAGATTTTACAGGAAAAATGATTGTGAAAAGATGCTCCCTGCAGTTTTTTAACACTGACAGATGATGTGTGGTGAAACGAAGTGCCTTTTCTTCCTCTTCCTAATTTTTCTTTGAAAATCTCTCTGTTTTAAAGAGGTAGAATAGTTACATATATTTCTGGAAATAGATTGGATGACAATAATCTTTCAATCTACAGAAAAAAAAAAAAAGTCAGCATCACCTCTTTTGTGTTTCATACTTCATTATTAAAAATTACTAATATTGAATCAAATACCCCTGATAGAAATATGTTTGTAACCTACAAAATAACTAATTAACCAAGGATAGGTCTGATATATGACTAATGAATACTTACCTCCCAAGACTGATTCTGTGGCTTGATAAGTTCACGTCATCTAGTTCAGTAAGTCAAAAATCTGTTGGTAGTTTGTGTTTAAAAATACCTGGTAGAGCTGGGTTTGATTATCATGTTGTAAGATGGTGGATGTATGTCTGATAAGGGAATTGGGATACCTCTGTTCTGAGATTTGCACAACTATGCAACCACAGCAGTGCTTTTTGTGAATGAAACCCCTGCATGCTGCTGCTTAATGGATAAAAGGCAGAAACCCCCTTTAACACAGGCTGCACATGCCCATTCTGTGTGGTGATGGTATATGTTCCACAGAGAGTTATTGTTTGAAGTGTTGTTTTTGATTCAGAGTGGAATAAATACACTTGCAGATAATAATACAATAATAAATACAATGTGCAGAGTAATTGCCTTCTGTATGTTGGACTGGCCTTCAGTGGATGGGTTGCATGCAACACTGATTTTTAAAGTAGTGGCCTTTCCACACTGGCAACATCTCAGCTTCACGAAGATTCATAAAGGACTAAGACTAGGTATTGAACTCCAGAAGAGTTTACTGTAATTGTGAAATACAGTATTGTAGTTTAGTGTATGAACTTCATGATCATTTTCTCTCTAACACTTAATGGCTTGCCAAATTGACCTCTGTTGAAAAGCAATGCTGATCAGCAAAGTTTCAGCTTACGGGCACAGAGAATGCAAGCTTCTGTTTTACTTGCATGGAGATGTATTCCCACAATGAGAACATCTTAGAGCTAGTGGGAGAATCTTGAATTAGATCTGCCTATACTTTGTGCACCTATTTTTATTGCCCTGAAAAACATTTGTCTTCCTTTTTAGCTTTATTGTGTCTATTTTCTTCTTCAGATTGTTAATCAGAATCCATGCATATTACCCAGCCATCATTTTTAATTATAGACAAATGCCCCAAAAGTGTTTACCCCAAAGTGATTTACTTTAACACTAAGTTTTTAATTTTTGCATGTGCTGACTTAAAAAAATATTCTGTCTATACATATTAATTTAAATAACAGCAAAAATAAAAAGAATGCTTGCAATGTAGGTGGCCTACAAAGTGGTCAAAGGTAGGAATGATTAGCTTATGATATACAGAAAGAAAAGTAATTAAAATAATAATAATGGCAGTAAATTACATGTGGAGTAGAAGCTTTAGATTTTAATTAGACTAAGCATACATGCACCCTTTTCATATTTTTTTTTCCTATCCACATAGAACATAATTAATTTTGACACCTCTGACTGTGGTAACTACTAAACCAATTTGTTTCACCTCATCTTTTCTACTCAGGGCTTTTTTCTGAGGGATGTTTTGGTGCCTTTTTGGATGTAGAATGGCCGAAAGCCTAATTGAAACCTGAGAATGAATTGGATGATTTTGATCCCTTTTACTCTGGTAACCTAGATATACACTTTGTTGCATGGCACCTCTGTAGGCAGTGAACACAAACTCAAATCATTTTTCTTTTCAGGTAATATTAGACAAGCTGTTGTGAAATAATCAATTTCTCAGAAAATTTCAGTCTATATTTATATTTTACAACTCCATTTTTCAGGATAGATGTGCATATGTCCAGCTGATTTGCAGCCCTTTAGTGAAAATCACATTCAGTCAGAAACAAATGGACTATTGGCAATAGAAAATAATTTAATCTTACTTTTTCAGGCACATTCAGAATGGTTTGATCCAGAAGTTGTTTGAAAGTTTGTATTTAATCTTCACATCAATATTGTCATGACTGATGGGAGACTGGGGATAGCAGGCAGGAGCTGGGAGCAGCTGCAGCCCCTTCTGTTTCTTGGAAACCAAATGGATGAAATGAGGAATTTTCAGCCCTGTTGTCCTGGGAATTCCAAATGTCTCTGCCTTGCTGTTGTAATCTGTCAAAGCAGGGAATTTGTCATTCTATCTGACATAAATTCTGAGATGATGAATTTGGGTATTTTGTTTTTCTTGCATAGAAAAGAGGTGAGAAAAAAAGAGAGGGAGTCAGAACAGATTTTGATTTGTTTACACTGTAAAATCTATGGATTTGGGCTTTATGCTTCCCATAACAGAATATTATGAGGGTTTTTCCCCAAATGTTTTCCTTATTTGGCTTGTCTGGGCTGATTGCATCCAAATGACCAGATACTTTCAGAGGTCAGAACTGCTTCCAGATTGCTTTGTAAACTTTAATACTATGTGTTTATCAGCTCTCCAAATGCAGGAGAAAAGTGGATTACTACTTACTGCACATATTTGCTGACAATCCTTGGTACTGAACTTTGCTCAGGCCGCCAGAAGAATCTTACAAGATGGAGAATAACCAAATTTCATATTGCTTAATAAAATTTTAGAAGTTACATTGATTTAAATTTGCATTTGCTTAATTGCTTCATGCTTGGCAGCCCTATTGCTGAGGTACTTCCAGTTATGACTTTTCCATGTTACCATCTGATGTTTTGTGTGTGCATTTTTTCTTTCACAGCAGGCATCTAGGGCAGTTGGATTTGTGAAAAGGGATATTAATTAAAAAAACGAAGGGATATTAATTATGATACTAATTAAAAAACTATTTGAAGAGCAGGGAGAAAACACCAGTATATATGTGAGTCACTTCAGCATAGTCTTGTGGAAGGTTAATATGATCAGTTTTATTAGAAGATGCCATCTCACTGATCTGGTGTTGAACTAAAATGACACTATTTGAGTGTTGTTGGTTTTTTCATTTAGAAAGTAATAACCTTATTTCATAATCACAAGACAAAAGCCATAATCTGTAGTTTATATTTAACTCTGCCATTCATCAGACCTTTTACCTGCCATAGGAGGAACAAAAATCTGGTCTTATTAAATTGCACCTCTAATGAAACAGTATATTCAAATGCAATCATGTGTCTGATGCTATTTTAACAACTTTTAACATCTGTAATGAATAAGAAGGTTTTTAAAAAATGGATGTATCTAACCAGCATTACTCTAGGATTTAACCTCAAACATAAAATGTTCTATTGAAGAGGTATGATAATAATTAACATCATCACTGCTGTCATCATGAGTGTCTTTGCTACTAATTTCACAGGATATGTTAAAAATATTATCCTTAGAATTGCTAGTCTTGCCGTGAAGAGAGATCTTCAATTTTAGCATATATGTTTCGTATGTTACAATATAGAATTGCGCTGTAGTTGTTGCCTATCTCCATAGCAGCCTCCTAAAGAAATCTTTATTATGCTGTTTTGCTTTGTCTCTGCTTTTCCCACTCTGGTTATGTCTTTACACTCTTGGCAGCCTTATTTCTGAATCACGGCTGGCATTGACCAAATGTAGAGGCCTCATAATGTCCACGATCGTCAGCCATTTCATCAGATTTTGGATAGAGAGCAGCTTGGCAGTCTTTTTCAATCACAAAATTGCACTTAATTCTTCAAGATGACCTCCATTTAGAAGGTTCTTTTGTTACTTTTGATTCACACATGCAGAATATAATTTTTTGGTTCTTTCACTCTTCAAGGGTTCCAGGAAGATGGGATTTCTGGGAAACTTGGCTCAGAAACTGCTTGCTTGAGAGCTGTACTTTGAACCATTAATATATATTATACCTACTAAGAATTTTTTGCCTTTTTTATTTGGTTTAGATTATACCTGTCAAACTACATTCCAGATACTTCTGCTTTTTTCCACTGTCACTAGAACAAAGCCTCCTTTGCGATCTGGTCTTGAAGGCTGGATGTTTAAATTTTGGTGCTGGCAAATATTATGAGCATGTATTTTGTGCAATATTTCACTTTTCAAAGACAAGATGAAAACTGTGTTTAGAATTTCTAATCTAACATTTAGCTATCTTACACCTTAATCAAACACACAACAGAAAAGATCAATACACTTTTGCCTCAAGTTAACTCTGGGGTCAGTGTATACAAGAAACTGGGGAATGAAAATTATCACATTACCAAGGAAAACTACTTTGCTTATAAATTTTTTATGAAACGCCATTAATAAAGCTGCAGATCAAATTTAGTATCTTCTATGCTCACTTCTGTGAAATTTTTTGCAGTCTAGAAATTAACTTAAGCAGTTAAAAAGTGTCAGGGTTTCAGTTTTTTTCCAGTAAGAAAATAAGTACAGACACATTTTTCCTCCTACAGATCTTCTGCTCAGCAAGATAAGTGTTTGATTGAAACATATTGTCTGTTCCGTGTGCATATTATAAACTATGCAGAACACTTCAGTCAGGATTTTGCCAAAAGGGTGCTCAAAACTATATATTAATAATGTGTCTTAGTTTTATTATTTGAACTTGAAAATTACAACTTTTATCAGGTTCTGCTGAGGTAGAATCATTTTCTGTGCAACCCATCTTTCTGGTTCAAGGGACTTGATTATTGCAGTACTTTGGTGGTGAAGAGAAAAATCATCAAGCAGCTTAGTGGTGCAGAATAGAATCACTCTCACCTCTTGGGTGATAGCAGCCCTCAAATATTCTTTCTTAAAAGCACCTGTTTTTACTCGGGTGTTTTGTCTTTATCCATGGGTTTTCTATGGCTTTGGTCTTGGTTGCATGAGAAACCTACCATTTTTTCTTGTCTTCATGATGACAGTGAAAATCAGATGGCATATCCAAAATGACTTTCCCTACTATTTCTTGCCTGGAGTGCTGGCAGGTTGTCTGTCCTACAGCACGATCTTTAGCTCTGAAACTTTTCTGGTTGCTCCGATACAACAGAGACAGCCTTTCTGTTAGATGAGGAATCACAATCAGTTTTTGTCCTCAAATGTTTATTTGAAAAAGATCAGCAAAGCAGCACAGGACAGTTCATGAAGGAATGCAGATTTCATCTGTTTTCTTTTTGAAAAGGGTAAATGTCTCTTAGTTTTGCACTCCATGATATGCCAAGAGAATAACTAAGCTAGATTAATTGTTAGAGTTTGGGACTCTGGTACAAAGCCTTGGTCTGCTTTAAGAGTGGAGGGTAAGATATAATATGCAGAAACCACCTGAAAAGTGATTGATACAATTGCAAAAAAATTTTTTCTTGGGTTGTTACTCTCCAAGTTGTGCACTTGCCAGGCCATAATTTTTAGTGTGGGTTTTGTGTGTTTTTGGTTTTTTGGGGGAGTTAGGGTTGGTTGTTTGGACATTTTTCCGTGAAAACAAAACAAATGCATTTGATTGAAAGACGGCAGGAACACTTGTTACACTCCAAATCTTAGAGATATACATCAGGCTAATGCCTGCATGGGTGAGGGAGGCATAGGGGGCATGTTTACTATGTTATCTTTTTATTTTTATATATATATATACTTTTTTTTTTAAGATGATGCTTTAAAATCAGTTATTTTAAGGAGATAGCTGACCTCTTTCCCCCATTGCAGCTGCACTCTGAGCGTCACCCTGGAGCAGGCGATCACGCTGGCGCGGAGCCACGGGCTGCCCCCTCGCTACATCATGCAAGCCACGGACGTCATGCGCAAACAGGTGAGGCTGCAGGGAGACCTGCGTGCTCCCAAGCCACACACGTGGTCATCACTAGCAATGGCAACGCAATTTTGGGTAGAGAAATCATAGTGCATCATGTTTTATTAGATGAGAAAAGACGCACTCTGTCGCCCTGTTCTTTTCTGTTCTTTTAGCCTTCTGATTGTTTACATACTTAGGGGTCAGATTCTCACACATTTTCTATAAACAATACTATTGTTTACATTCCTCCAGTTAGGAGGGACAATTGATAGACACCTTTTCAGACCAGTGGAATTGAAGAGGTTGAACCTCTATCTTGAAATGTGGTCCATTTCTGTGAAATGTATATAAGGTGAAATCAAAAAAGTAAACTCCTCTTTTTCTCCTCTCACTCTGGCTCTGTCATCTCTGTTGCGTCTCATCGTGGCATTCCTGCATCATCACCCTAGTAGAACTATGCAATGCAATGTAGTTAATAATTGACAGATATCAAAAAAGGTTTCTTTTTTTCAGTTGTACCGAGAGGGGGAATTGTGGGAAAATTGTGGGAACTGCAAAAACAGAGGACTTTCACAACAATAAGCTTACATAGATAGAGGATTGAAACACAGTTAAATTTTAGGCCTTGGAATATTTAGAATAAAAAAAGTTCTTGAGTAATAAGAATTATGAAACAAGCACCTACTGTTAGATATAAGGTATATGTGTAGTTTTAATGATTGGTTTATGCAGGTGTCTGTAAGCTTTTAAAAATTTTCTATTGGTTAGAAAACTTTTAAAAGGCCTTATAACACAATGAATTCTGGCTGCTGTTGGCAAGACGTGAGCTGTTGCCATCTCTCTTGTCTCACCCTGTACTGAGACTGATGTCGCAATAAAGCTTGTGGAACGTCTCCCAGCAGTCCCGTCCTGTTATTCAGAAACATTAAAATCCAACTGTCATCCAACAGGAATGACTCGACCAAGCATTTTTTAACCTCCATCCTAATGTTGTGCAGTGTCTATTTGAGTTCTCTTAGTTCAGGTATTTTGTTGTTTGTGGAGTTTTTTTTTTAAATTTCTTCCCTTATAGTTGAAGGTTTTTTTAATACAGAAACAGGCCATTTTTTAACCAATTATTTTCTTTCTCTTATGATTTTACTAAATGATTTTTGTATAGTAACTGCCTTGGTATCACCTTACATCAGAATAGTCTGTTGAGTAAAACAAGCTTTCTTTTAATATATATGACTGATAAAAACAACTTGAGATTATTAACTATTATCAGTTAAAAGTGACTCATGCTCTTAATAAAGGGGAAGTGTAGAGGGGAAGTAGATAAATAAATATCATCCTTTTTAACTTTCCAGGCAAGATTCCTGAGGACAATGTCCTTATTACAAAACAGTGTTTTTCACTCTTAGGTCATAATAGGATATTAGGATTTAGAGGCTGTTGTGGATAGATAACCACCTCAACATGAACTCTTGGTCCTAAGGTATGCCAAAAATACTGGATTAAAAAGTAATATCAACTGAAAATGGGGGATACACTCTACTGTATTAACACTACATTTTCTAGAATATCGTGTTATCAGAAAATACATTCTAAAGGATGTATCTTGGAAGGAATTCAGAGGAGGAATATGAATGGTCCAGAGGTTGTTAGACAAAGCTTATAAACTAAAGATTAAAGAGCTCAACCTGTTCAGTTGATGAAAGAGAGGTTGAGGGGGTCTTAATCACTCTGCATGCATATGGAACATATATCCCAGCCTGTGGTAGCTTTCAACCTTACAACAAGATAATAAGCAAAATACAGGATGCACTCAATCTTGAAGTGAAAAAAAACATAATTAAATATTGTAACAATTAATCATAAGATAAGACAAGGTTCATAATTTCTGGGTTCTAGATGGCATCTAATTTATTATGTTCATTAATTTTGTTACATATTTTGTGCAACAAACGCAATTATGAAAATGATTAAAAAGCTGTATTTTACTTCTAACTTGCTATAGAGAAAAAAATATGTGTATGCTAGGTGTGGCCTTTAGTCTTCTAAAGCAATTTTGTGGATAGTTTCAAACCATAGATTCCCATCAGTTGTATTTAAGTGCTGTTGCTTAGCATGGGTACATCAGAGTATTTAGTCTCATTCCTTTTTGTATTTCACTTATTTTGGTGCGTAAATTAATTTTCTGTGGTGAATAAGCACGCTTGAGGTTCTTGAATTGGGTCATGTACATCTGCTCAGGAATTACAGCTTTAACATGACTTGAAAAGAAGGCTGCTGCTTTATATGGATAAACTTGCATGTATAGGTTGATATGCTCCTGCAGTTCTAGACAAAAGTCAGACCTGCGTATTTTGCAATCAAAAAATATGTTTGTAGGGGTTTGCATAAATCTACTTGTAGGATATATTCTGTCAAATTACAATACAGATCTAGGCCATTTTAAAAATGCTGATTAATTTTTGTATCTTCTGCAGTTTATTTAATGAAAATGAAAGAAACTGACATGGTTTTGAGCAGCTGTAGCTGTACTTGCTCAAATACAAATGTGAAAAAATGCCTTTTGGTGAGGCTACATTCTTTGAAGTAAAACAGCAGGTGATCAATAGCTGGTAAAGATACCAATATCTCAATACCACACACAGACACTGTGAAAAAGTGTGCTAGTCTATCTAGACTTTTTCACACATTCTTTCCCTTGCAGGAAACCACTATGGCATTTAATAGAGAAATAATCAATTGTTGTAATTTTCAATCAGTCTTGGAGCTCTGTAGTAGAAATATAACCCTCCATTAAATTCTAAATGTTTTGGAGTAATTTCAACAATGCACCATTGTATTTTCTAGAAACCTGTTTGGATTTTATGTTTAAATTATCTGCAGGATTTAACTGTCAGGATCATCACACAGGCCATAAAACTTGAAAGAAAAAGGAATAAAAAGGCCTCCTGGAGCTTAATGCAAGAACACTTAGTTAAGGGCAATACATGTGTCTTTTTCCATATAAAACAACAAAAAAATTGGTATCACATTTACACACTAAACCTTTTGTAGAATAAAAATATTAGCCACAGGGAGGTGCAAATCAAAGGACATATATTCCATCTGTTACTCAGCAGCATTAACTATTATCAGTATCAGCCTTCCACAAGAGGAAATTATCTCTACTTGAAGCTGATGTGTTTTCCAACTTGGTGCACCAGTGCTGAGTAACTGGAGACACCTGATTGAGTGGATAACCTCAGGAATGAATTTATTTTTTAATTGAATGAGGTCAAGAGTATGTTGAACAAGACTAATAATAGCTCCAACTATACTGTTGGAACAATGTTCAAAGTAATTGTCTTGTCAGTTTTTATAAGATAACAAGCACCTGGTCTGTGAGAACTAAAGAAAAGAGACCAGGTTGTGAGAACAGGTATGAACTTGAGTCTATGGGACAGCTTTAGTTAAGCAGTTTTGATTTATTTATAAAATAGAAAAAAAAAATTGTCAAAACATCCCAACTATCTTTTGGTAACTTTTTTCTACTTATGTATATACTCATGTAAAAATCTGCACACACAAAAGCTATGTAAAGCATCCTGACTGAAAGCAGTGTGACTTCAGGATGCAGCAGAGTGGAGAGGACAGAGGCCTAGGGAAGGAGCTGCAGGAGGGAAGAGAGCTCTGAGAAAAAAAGGTAACTAAAAGGCTGATAAACAGAAAAGGCCAGAAGAGAATTTATGCTGTATTTTAAGTGACTAATATTTTCATGCCTTTTTAAAAGTATAATAACAGCACTATATTTAAGCACACCAGGGGAGAGACTAAACCTGTTGTTTGCAAATAGAGATGGGCTGGTGGGAGATGTGGTGGTTGGAGGCCACTTGGGGCATAGTGATCATGAAATTATAGAATTCTCAATATTTGGTGAAATTAGGAGGAACATCCATGAGATTCTTACATTGGACTTCCAGAGGACAGACTTTTGGCCTGTTTAGGAGATTTTTTCAGAGAGTTCCTTTGGAAACAGCTCTTAAATGCAAATGAGTCCAGGAAAGGTGGGTGTGCTTCAAAACGGAGATCTTGATGACACAGGAACAGACTGTCACTGTGTGCCA
This sequence comes from Aegithalos caudatus, assembly GCA_013389925.1. Taxonomy (NCBI): domain Eukaryota; kingdom Metazoa; phylum Chordata; class Aves; order Passeriformes; family Aegithalidae; genus Aegithalos; species Aegithalos caudatus. Next base: position 82,228 of record WEIU01016461.1, read on the forward strand.
AAAGATGAGTCTACAAGGCAAATGTCCATCCTGGATGGGCAACAAGGTTTTGAAGGAACTTAGGAATAAAAAGAGGATGTATCATCTTTGGAAGGAGGGTCTGGTCTCTCAGGAAGTATTTAAGGGGGTTGCTAGGGCACGTAGGAAAAAAAATAAGGGAGACCAAAGCTAAATTTGAACTTAATTTGGCAACTTTGGTAAAGGATAATAAAAAACATTAAAAATATATATATATTAATGGTAAAAGAAAAAAAAGAGGCCAACCTTTGTTCTCTACCGGATGTGGGAGGGAATTTAGTAATTGCAGATGAGGAGAAGGTGGGAGAGCTTAATGACTATTTTGCCTCAGTCTTCAGTGGGAAGATGGCTTGTCCTCAGGACAACTGTCGTCCTGGGTTGGTAGATGGTGTCAGGGAGCAGAATGGTCCCCCTGTTATCCAGGAGGAGGCTGCTGAGATGCTTGGATGTTCATAAATCCATGGGGCCAGATGGGATCTATCCCAGGGTGATGAAGGAGCTGGCAGATGAGCTTGCAAAGCCACTCTCCATCATTTACCAGCAGTCCTGGCTCACTGGTGAGGTTCCAGATGACTGGAAGCCAGTGTGATTCCTATTCACAAGAAGGGTGGGAAGGAGGATCCTGGTAATTATAGGCCAATTAGCAAGGTGATGGAACAGTTTATACTGAGTGCCATCATGCAGCACTTACAGGATGGCCAGGGTATCAGACCCAGCCAGCATGAGTTTAGGAAGGATAGGTCATGTTTGACCAACCTGGTCTCTTTTTTGACCAGGTGACCTGCTTGGTGGATGCAGGAGGCTGTGGATGTTGTCTATTTGGACCTTTGACACTCTCTCCCACAGCACACTCCTGGAAAAGCAGCCCATGGCTTGGACAGGAGAACTCTGCTGGGTTAAAAGCTGGCTGCATGGCCAGCCCAGGGAGTGGTGGTGAATGCTGCTGCATCCAGCTGGGGACAGTCACCAGTGGTGTCCCGCAGGGATCTGTTCTAAGGCCAGTTCTGTTCAATATTTTTGTTGATGACATGGATGAGGATACTGAGTCTTTCATTAGTAAATTTGCAGATGACACTAAGCTGCGAGCATGTGTAAATTTGTTGGAAGACAGGATGGCTCTGCAGAGAAATCTGGAATGGTTGGATGGATGGACAGAGTCCAGTGAGATGCAGTTTAATCAGTTCAAGTGCCAAGTCCTGCATTTTGGCCACAAAACCCCCCTGCAGCGTTACAGGCTGGGGATGGTGTGGCTGGACAGTGCCCAGACAGAAAGGGACCTGGGGGTGCTGGTGACAGCAGCTGAACAGGAGCCAGCAGTGTGCCCTGGTGGCCAAGAGGGCCAGTTCCATCCTGGCCTGGATCAGGAATGGTGTGGCCAGCAGGAGCAGGGAGGTCATTCCTGCCCTGTACCTGGCCCTGGTGAGGCCACACCTCGAGTGCTGTGTCCAGTTCTGGGCCCTTGGTTTGGGAAGGACGTTGAGATGCTTGAGTGCATCCAGAGGAGGCAACGAGGCTGGAGAGGGGCTTGGAACACAAACCCTGTGAGGAACAACTGCGGGAGCTGGGGATGTTTAACCTGGAGAAAAGGAGACTCAGAGGTGACCTTATCACTCTCTACAACTCCCTGAAAGGTGGCTGTAGTCAGGTGGGGGTTGGTCTCTTTCTCCAGGCAGCAGCTGACAGAAGGAGAGGACACAGACTCAGGCTGCATCAAGGGAAATATAGGTTGGATATTAGGAATAAGGTTTTTACTGAAAGAGTACTGGAATGGTCTGCCCAGGGAAGTGGTTGAGTCACCATCCCTGAATGTGTTTAAAAAAGATTGGATATGGCACTTGGTGCCATGATTTAGTTGAGGTGTTAGGGCATGGGTTGGACTTGATGATCTTCAAGATCTTCCAACCTTGTGATTCTGTGAATAATTCTCATAAGAATTGTACTGATTTGGAGCTTTTTGAAAGAGAATCTGTTTTCTCTATGTGACTGGTTCTTGCTATCCTTAAATTAGTGTGTAGCTTGAAAATAAACCTATATTTTTTAAACATGGCTAAGAGCCTACTAGTTCATATAGAAGAGTCCAGATTGATGGTGTGTCACAACTGCCATCATCTTTCACCAGTGCTCTGGCAGTACCAGTATGCAGAGGGTAGTAGTCTAGAGTCATGTAGCATAGCTTGTCCTTATGGCCATGTGAGACAGTGTCAATTAAGAAAAGAACTGGAGAAGTATAAATTAGCAGTATATTGAAATGGTTTAATGATTCTCAGTGGTGACAAAAAGATACCATGTAGCAAGTTGCTAGTAATTCTTGGAGGCTTTTCCTCAAAAGAAATAAGAATTTGGTGGTTTTAAATAAGGTCTAATTTGTGCCCCAACTACACAATAAATTACATGATTATATAAAGCTAGACTCCTTTTTAAATCAATGCATTTGATATATTATATGAGCAAGATACTAAAATTAGTTTGTCTAGTGAGTGATGCAAGTAAAAATAGGCTGGTTTTGTTCTCAGAGGTAGTCACAGCACTGACGTCCTGGATCAGCATGTGATTAATTTAGATAGTTTTTGCAAATATATGTATATTCTGGCTCTCAGTGCTGTTAATCAAGTGCCAGTCTCAGCAGTCTGTCATGGTGAGGTTTCTTTATTGTGATAAAATTTTAGAAAATGGCACTGAGAAAAGGCCACTGGAGGTGCTGAAAGTCTGGACTCAACATGTCTAACTGTAACCAACATCTATCTCTATGTCATTCCTGACAGACATTTGTTGTATCTGTTCTTAAACCTCCAGTAGTGGGGACTCCTGTGCAGTGCTTCCTGTGCGGTCTGTTCAAGTTTTCCTAACTGTTTCATTAGGATGCTTTACTTTGTTAAAGCATCCTAATGCTCATTGAAGTGGCTTTTTTCTTCTATTTTTTCCCCTTCACTTTCTGTTTTCTGTCCAGTATACCATAAACACAGTGACCAGATTTTGTTCCCTATTTTGCAGTAGACTTTGAGCATTTTGATTGTTTCCAGAAATGGGGCATCTAGCATAGTCTGGCCAATCTGTTCCTGTGTTACCACCCTCATCACAAAATATTTATTCCTTATATATATTCTGAATCCAGAATTTGTTTAGTTTAAAACCATTACCCCTTTTTCTATTGCTACAGCTCCTGCCAAAAAGTCTGTCCCAAATTTAATTATCATTTCCCTGATAAGCCATCACTGTGTAGATAGAAAAAATCAGTTCATCTGTAATTTTTAGTTGTGTTTTCTTAACCAATCATTCTTCCTATTCTCCACTGCACTCTTTTCAACTCTTTTATTAAAGATGAGATGTAACTCTGAAAAATTATAAATAATTTTGAAGGAAGGACTTTGTAATTGAGCAATAAAACAGTAGATGAAAATCAGTGTAGATTACTCTTAAGTGAAGAACACTGGGGAAAAAGCAAACCCTAAGTTCACAATCAAAATAACTGACTGTGAGCTTGCCATTCCATTTCATGTTCAAGACCTCAGGATATGAGGAGAAAACATCAGCTCAATTTGCAGCAGTTATCATTAAAGCAGAAGTTATAGTGGTTTAGGCAGGGATAGATGACAAAGTAGAAATCATGCTGTCATGACCCGGCACTTGAACTATCTGATGTTCTTATCCCTTCTATGAGGATATAGCATAATGGAAAAGATTCAGAGAAGGTCAGAAAAAACTTACCAGTAGTTGGGAAAAGTTTATCGACAGGAAGACAAAACAGTGTAGGACTGTTCAGCTTCATGAAGGGGAATAACAGACTTCTAAAGAATATGTGTCACAAGTAGGGACTGACCATTATCCTCACCAGTGCAGAACTAAAGGCATCAAATTTAACTGTCAGGCTTAAAGCTGGAGTTTAAAAAGCTGGAGAGGGACTTTTTACAAGGGTATGTAGTGATAGAGCAAGGGGTAGTGGCTTCAAAGTGAGAGTGGGGTTAGATTGATTCTTTATTTTAGAATAAATTTTAGACATTAGGTTTAGAAATACGTCTTTACTGTGAGGGAAGTGAAGTATTGGAACACGTTGCCCAGAGAAGCCGTAGATGCCCCATTCCTGGGAATATTTGGGGACAGGGTGAATGTGGCTTTGAGCATTCTGGTCTAGGTGTCCTCGCCCTATGGTGGGAGGTTGAAACTAAACGATCTCTAAATTTTAGCACCCCAAACCATTCTTTGATTCTTGATGTAGCAATGTGTGGATCTTTCACAAGGTTAGTGATATGTATTTATTACCGAGTACAAGATGAGATGGGAAAGAAGAGAAGACAATCACTAAAGTTGATTAAATACATACTTGTTGATGAAGAAAGGAAGTATTGAATGACAAACAACTGAATTCTGAAGGAGCTTCTGGGGAAAGACATATGTTTGTCATGGTCTGTAGTTATGTGCCTTTGCAATTGCTGGAGACAATCTTACTGAGATAGATGCAGCTATAATAAAACAATTTTATATTCTGTCTTAAGTTTTATATGTACTCCAGTTATTTTTTCTATCTTTATCACCATTTTTTGCCTTAAACAAATGTAAGGACACAGTATGTTTTTGTGGAACATATTGGTTTACATACAATCTGAGAGAGCCTATCTGTGTGTAAACAGCCAGCCTTTCTCTTATAATGTTTCAGCCCATGACGGTGAATTAATACCTTGTCAATTACCTGATTTCAGTCAAATGAAAGGTCTAGTCTTACTCTATGTCTGGAACCAATTATTATCCCTATTTTACATCATGTGCATATGGCACTGCAGCTCTGTTAGAAATATAAATTATCTTTGATGCTTCCCATCAGTCTAAGATTACGCAGTCAGAATTCTGAGGTTATATATTTTTATTCTCTGTTATTTTGTCCTGAACTTACATAGTACAGGAGAAATAAATGGAGAGTCAGTATATTTATTATTGACAGAACAAGTCGTTTTCATCTCCTTTAAAATGATAGAAAACTTAGTAATCCTAACAGATATTTCTTTATTATGACTACTTTACGTCAATAAAACTGAACTTTAGGAGCTAGACCTCATCAATCAAAAAGAAATTTTGCTACCTTGATATGTGTAAGCTGGTGTGTTTGCATAAGAGGATGTTTTTCACACAATAGTTCATGCTATATGAATATTGTGCATGTTTTATCCATTTCCTCCTTGCTAGATGAGTCAGTGAGACAAAAGTACTTTCATTATCATTTTTGAAAGGATTAACTGAGGTAGAGAGAGACCAACTTTTCTTTTGTCCCTACTTTAAGTAGAGATGTTAGACTAAACAATCTCAGGAGGTTCCTGCCTATTTTTTTGGGGGTTTGAGATTCTCTGATTATAAAGGAAGATCAGGACCTGCATTTTTCTAATCCTTATTTAGTGCCTGAGTTTAGGCCATTTTTTGTTAGTTTTATTTAGTATTTTCATAGATAATAATCTGTAATATTAATTTGTTCAAAAGTTAATAGGAAATAAGTGACATGTCAGAAAAGAACTTTATTTATGGCTTCTGCATGGAATGGTGACAAAAATCAAACAAATTTAAATGAGATGTGTTTGGATTGTTTTAAACCTTGTTACCTATTTAATGATTCTCTTTTAAATTATCAAGGCCTATATGTGTACATTTATTTGGTGAGAAGTGGCAAGACTTTTGTTTCTTTATTGCTTTAACTTGTTCTTCACCTTAGAAGATAATAGTAATTTTGGGAGATGAAACATATGTGTTAATTACTTATAATCAATAGTTAGGTTCATCTACAAAGATCAGAAAATTTCCTAATTTATTGTGGGATAAATGAAGTAAATTTTTGTTCTTCTTCCACAGGGTGCAAGAGTACAAAACACAGCCAAGAATTTGGGAGTGAGGGATCGAACGCCACAGTCTGTGCCAAGGTATCTGATTCTTTGTGTCCTGGACCATGATTTTGTCTACTTTATGCCAAATTCAGTCCCAGCTGCTCAAAAGCTAACAGTAAACATTGGCTATATTATGCTCTATCTGGTAAGATTTGGCTCTTAATGTATATAAAATCAGTTGCACTCTTAGCCATACAATTTTTCTTCAAGTGATGAGTTGCAGAAGTCCAGGCTATGTAGCACTTCAAAACATGCCCCTTTTTGAAAAATGAAATCTTGTTCATGTTAATTATGAGAACACTGGAGTAAGTCCTTCATCACTTGTAAAATTTAGTGGGTTTGGGTAAATACTCTTAACTAGATCCATAATCCCATTTTAATGAAATACTGTACTGCACTATCTCAGCAAAACCATGTTCTAGTTGCATTTGGGGATGATGTAGTCTTTCTTTGTCTCTTTCTGAAATGCGCATTACAGTAAGAAAATGGGCTGTTCTATATTTATCCAGTTTTTTAATGTTGTGCTGGATTGCAGGTATCTGGAATGTTCCTTTAAAAATGCAAACATAAATAAAAAACCCAAACAACCATGTTCTTAATTTGATCTTAAAATGGTTTTAGTAATTCAGAACTAATTTAAACTGGTTTTTACCAATTTAAACATAATTTTTTGTTGACTAATGAGAACACATTGACTGAGCTAGACAGATATGTGAAATACATAACAGATCCATTGTGGTGTTTAAATTTCAGTAGTGAAATATGGAATTAGTAAAACCTGATAAAGATGACCACATGAATGTGATTAGCTTAGAAGACGGTCCAGGACCAAAGATCCCTGATCAGCTGTCTTGCCTCCTGGGAATCCATGGCAATAAAGTAGCATTTTTTAATATTAAAAACAATCCCAACATGACAGAATGTTTGTCTAGATTTCGAGCTTTTGTGATAAAGGAAAAAACCTAAGTTCTCAAAAATTGAAACTTAGCAGTAAGATTTTTTTAGCATTGCATCTGTGGGAAAAAAACCCTGCCTCTTTCCAGCTGAAATGCCCACAATGTAGCACTGAAGTGCTGAAGAAGGATTAGGAGAACATAGAACAGACGGATGTACCCGGCACTCTTGCCAGCAAACGGCAATAGGAATGTCACAGGAACATCCCTGACCTCGGGTCGAGGCATTAGATGCAGCAGTCAGATTTGTCATTGGCAGGATGCTTTTGATGCATAGCTAAACAATACTATGGCTTCTCAGTTCTCTGCTTTGAAAACAGTTTTATATTTGGTTTCATTTAACATCACTTGACAGGGTTGTCTTGTTGTCTGCAGCTGCCACTGTTTCTGTTTTGTACCATCTCAAATAGTTGTTCTACATATATTGACCCAGAACAGGGTATTTCTGCTCCATAGCATCTTCAGCAACTTTAGATCCTTGGGGATTTATGCAGCCTTACTGTTAGTTTGCTTCACAACTCCTTTATATCACTTGCTCTGAAGACAATCTTAGTGATTACCACTATAACCTGAAGAATACACAGACCTTAGTACTTGGGGCTGAGGTTTTCTGCACTTTGCTCCATAGAAATTAAATATTGCTAAAACATCATCAAGTATTAACCCCACTGCAATTACTTTAGATGAGATTCTGACCGTAATTTTGTCTTCCACCAGCTTTGAATATTACTGCTTTATTATGCCAGCAGAATCAAATAATTCAAACCCTGTTTATTCTTCTCTGCTTCCTTGTCTGTATAAAGGTCAGACCTTATCCTCTCATCAGTATAAAAATATGAGATATGTGTGTATTGCCTTATATATAGCTCCTAACAGATGTTTCGGTGTCTCCACAACGTGACCTTAATTGACTGTGTTTCTGAATCTGCCATATGACTATGTGGAAGAGCCCAATGATCCTCAAAACACATTATGGTGGAGATTTCTTTTGTTATTCCTTCAGTGATACATTTTCCCATAGGAATATGTGTAATCTCCAAATGAGATCATGTCTATGGCTCGTTCTAATTGCTGTTTCAGAGGAGATACTGTATGCTGGACAGAAGTACAGAAAAAGGGGTGTGAAGTCAGAATGATTGCCATTTATTTTCAGTGTTTCTGTTGTTTGGGTAATGTTTCAATCACCTGTCAGTAACGAAGTCCTTGCAAAAGGGGTTAATAGATGTCAAAAAACCTTTATAAAAGCAGTGGATACTTCAATCTGTACTGAGATGGTCATTAGAATGTAATTTTACTGCTATTGACTTCATCCATGAAGAAACAGAGGGAGGGAGAGTTTAAAATCTGCATGCTAGTTAGTGCCACATGTCTGACACCTTTCTTAGGTGCTTTAAATAGTATCAGTTCTTCAGGGAAATATTTTTAGAGTGAGACTTGATTGTGCCAAGACAAAACAGAATTGGAGGCAATTACATCCACCAAGCAGCTTTTCCAGTTGAAAAATCCAGGGCAACAACTGATAATAGCATTAACGAAGGCATCTTCACTGCAGAAATATGAAAATTTTTTATAATGAAATGTGTTTAGAAGACTGCTTATAGATATGTGTTTTAATGATTCCACTTTCAATATAAACAATAATACTTACTAAGAAGATTTTATTAGTTTTACATTGATGGTATTAAACTGAATTTGGTACCTTTTGTTTTGCAGTGCAGAAAGATGTAGATTTAGTTTATGTTCCTTAAATTTACTCATCTTAATAATGGCCAAGTTCTCAGAATAATAATTGCTTTCTTTGCTTGTCGTTGTCAGATTATACAAGCTGTGCCAACCACCACCACCTGTTGGAGAAGAATGAGGAGATTTGCTTCAGAAAACAACCCAGTAATGGCCGTCAAGATACTGGGACTATATGACAAAAATCCAACTGCACTATAGCAGTATGTCTCTGCAGCTTTGATAAATAAGAAAAAAAATCTTTTACTCAGGAAAAAGAAAGAAATACCCTAAATATGCCCTACTAGCATTGAAAAATATCTTCCCAAATGCATTTCTGAAATCTGTGCACTCCAGCCTTACACTCATAGGATAGTACTCTTCCTTGGGAATTTTACACTGGAATCAGATAAATTTGATGTGTCTTGTTCAGCCACATGATAGGTATAGCCAGCAGCTTGAAAAAAAGTCATGTTCAGAGGGAATGTCTTCACTTGTACACTATGCAGAATGTGTTCTTGTGGAAGCTTAGATAAACTAGGCTTGATAATGAGTATGCACATCACATGGGGCCCTTTGCACTTGATAAAGCTTTTTTTCCTGTCACCATCATAATTTCTTGGAATGTTGACTTTACTGTTTCAAGAATGTAATATGAGGTTTAAAGGTGGAATGCATCTTTCAGAATTGTCTTTAATGGCTGCAGGCAGCTGCTGTGGATGTGTGCTTGTAATCAGTAAACTCAGGCATGTCTGAAGCAGTGGTTGTCACACTGCTTTGGAAGGAGGACCTACATGGCATTAGGAGTGCCTGATGGCATGTAGGGTAAATTTCTGCCCTTTTGCAGCTGCCATTATAATGAAGGAGAAGGATGAGTCTGGTCTTCTTCCACTGTTAGGCTGAGTTTCAAACTCTAATAGATGTTTTACATTATTACATCTCTGCACTTCTGATTTTTCCAGAGTTGTGTATATTCTTCGATAGCACTACATTAACAAATCTACATAAGGCAGAGATGAGTCAGTATTGCTAAACTAGAAATGACAGGTTGAAGTTCAAGCATAGTTTGGGGTTTTGATGTTTTATGTTACCATGTTCCACATTTTGTCAGAATTGTTTTGTATAGCATCTCAGTTCTTTGGAGTGATAATTGTTACAGATTTATTTTGAAATTGTACTAACTATTTAGAGAGCCCAGGGAGAATTTATCTGCATTTGGCTGTTCTTTTGGCCAAAGAATTATCAGAGAAAACGCCCCCAGATAAGGATTTATATATGAACACATTAAAACAAAAATTGTATTCTGAAATAGTTCTACTTTTAGCAGTAGCTGTGTATTCCATTAGAGCAAGACACACACTGTCTGAATAAAATTTATTTTTTGTACAACAGCTGCCTGTAGTTATGCTGTAGCAATCAAACCTCACAACATAATTTTTGCATATGGTCTAAATATTTATGAATCTATCAATCTACAATGAAATAAGTGAGAATTCAAAAGGATCCATACTCTTGAAGAGAGTGGGGTTTTTTTATAGAGGATATTTAGGGAACTTGTTACTTTTCTCCAAAGGAGGAATTAGAGCTCCTACCTTTTTCGGTATTCTAAATGTTTTTACACAGACCTTAACTTTGCTAAGAAAATAAGTATTTTTTATATATCCACAGATATATATGTCTGCGTATATATGTACATTTAAACATGTATATATGTATGTAGTCGTATCTATAACTGGTCCTACCATAAACAGAATGTTTGCCTTAAACTGCGACAAAGACATGCAGTAATGAACACTCCAGTAACAAGTTCACTTTTGTGCTTTAAAGTTTACTCTCTTTCATAGTTACTGGAAGCTATTGTGATATGATCTTTTTGATTAAAAAAACTTAATACACAAAGTCTAAATCAAAATTAAAAAATACTTTTAAAGGCTTTTGTCTAGTATTACCTAATGCTTACGCATAAAAAAGAGTTATGTTTTCTGTAATTGCTGTTCTAGTCAGGATCTCATACTTTCAGATGTGTTTCCTTCAGAGCAGAGGTATTGGCTATGGTAATTCCTGCTCCAGGCAAAAGGACCAGTAATTTCAGTTTCTGCTTGTTCAGACATCAGAAGTACAGAGAAGCCATAAGCACCTCAAGCCACGGGTGTGCCGGTGTCAGCCTGGCTCTGAGCTCACATCTTCCTGTGAGGCTTCCCCACATGAGGTTTGATTTACTATGAGGGAAGTCAGCTGCATGAAGCTGCTGAGCCTGTATACAATAAAACAACCTAGAGGACAAAATCTGTTGCATGTTACATGCATTATTGTAACTAGTCATCGCTTTTTTTATATATAGCATTGAATATATAGTGCAAACACTCCGAAATAGTCTCCCTGTATAATATGGTAATTCCCTGTTTAATTTTGTTGTTGGAATCATGGGATAATAGACATTTGCAGGAGACAGTTATAAGCCAGTCACTGGAAAAAATCCTTCAGCTGTTGTTTCATGAGTGTGCATCAGAAATCTTGACCTCTTATTTTGGTGTCTAATTTTTGGTCCTTTATTCTTTTTTGCCCCTTCTATTCAGCATTATGAGCTTTATTGGTGATCCATACTGAAAAGTAAAGTCTGTTTAGCCTGGCATCAAAGGAGCTGCGAAACTTAAGCTCTGGTTTTCTGGGATTACAGATAACACATAAAAATACAATTCCACAGTAACACACAGAATCACAAGATCGATTAGGTTGGAAAAGATCCCTGGGATCATTGACTCCAACTTGTAAATCAAGTCCAACCTATTTTCTGAGGAAATGGGGCATAAATGGCCCACTTACTGTCTCTTAAAAAGTGGAGACCTGATTTCTCAAAATGTTATTCAATGGCCTGTATGAAACATTGTGTAGTATTCAGATTGCTTTTCTTGTTCCTCTGTTTTTCAGAGCACACTGCACATTCTAACAGCATTCTATTGATTTCTAGTAACATTAAATGGCCTTTAATAAGTCCATTCTTAAACTACAAATTTACATATGTTCATTATTAAAGCTGTTTATCTTGTTTGGTATATGTATAGAACGTATTTATTCCTTATATAAGGTGCATATGCAGAGTAAAAAAAACCCTATCCATTCTCATCACTGTATGTTTATCCTCTCATAAACTTTTAAACTCACAGGTAACAAGAGGAGATGACCAAGAGTGATGATTTAAAAGAATTGTATCACCTCTAGCTTCTTAAATCTCTACTTTGACAGAAACAGGTTATGTAGCCTTTTTTTACAATGTGTTGTACTGGTTTAGGGCAAGCGTTCTGTATGTAATTTTTACTTTTTCACCCAAGGCAAGTGTAATTCCTCTGGGAATAAATTCAAGGACCTAGAGGAATACATTACCAAATACTACCATGATTCAATGCTAGCCTGGGAAGGGAGGGTTACAGGCCAAGGAACGGCTGAGTTGCCATAGCATCCATGCTGGGGAAAATGTAGATTTTAAGTAGAGCTGAGGATGTTTGGCCTATCTTTGAAACCATCATCTATGAATAATAGGATGTTAAACAGTCTCTAGTCTGTGAAATTGTCATTGATTCAGTCTAGTTCCCCAAATTAGTTATTTTTTAATACTTTCCTTGTAGATTATAAATGTAAATAAATATAAAAATGTATATAGTCCAGTATTTCAATGTCGAACTTTGTGTTTAGAGATCCATTTTAAAGTAAATGTTCCTGCTGTCAGCTGAAGCAACCAACCAATTTCATGTCCATTGAGACAGTTGGAATCTTTAGTGGCTTTTTGGGTAGATTTCACTGGGTTTTAGCAAATGCATCAGGCATTTTGGTGTTTGTTTATTTTAATGCAGTCAATAGTGGTCAGAACTGCTCTTGTACTGGTTTAGAGCCAAAACAATTAACCTTCAGTCAACAAGGATTTATAGTAGTCATACTTATTTTCATTTTTTAGAATCCTTTAGTGGGAAAAAAATGAACAACTTTTATTGATCTGGTTTTAGCCAGAGAAATTCACAAGCAAAAGTCTTTTATTAATTCATTGTCAGATGTAGTGTGTGTATAAATACATACATAAATGTATGTATTTAAGACAATTGCCTGAATGTGAGTATACACATCATGGTTAAGCATGATGCTCAAAAAAGGAAAGTGTCTTTCATCTATTTTCATTTAAATGAGAAAATCAGTAACTGTAGTATATACATATTGTTCCATACTCTTTACTTCACAGCTCCTTCATGGATATGTCTGCCAGTATTTTACGCATATTTTGTGCCATTTTTTGTTTAACAGTATGAAAAGAGCTAATGCATTGCCTTATGTATTTTATCTCTGTACTTGATAAATGCAGGTAGTGCTTTTCTAATTGTACTCCAACAATACTCTGGCATTGGTAAATTAGATATGCAGTACATACCTGACTCAGGATACCTGGATTTTTCATCATTCAGTATTTGAATTATAAAAGGATACTGAACTCATATTTTTGTACGCTGATTATTGTGTAGGGTTTTTTTATATATTGTATATATCAACCAAGTTTTCCTAAAGAAAGGTTATTATTATGAATGTTTCCCTTTTCCTTCTAGAAGGTGTGGGTTTCTGTTTTCTTGTTATGTATATATAAATGAATATACAGCACGCACAGTCATGCAGATGGTAACACCAATGGGAAATTTCAGATTGTCTGGAGGTTAATCAGGCTTTTATTATGTTCTTCTCTAAAAATATATATCTCTATACTAGAAATCTACTTTAGAAAAACTTCTACATCTGTTTGAAAGTCCAATAGAGTGTTCAAAGTACTTGGGACATTTCTGCAAGTACTTATATTTGGACTTTCACGGGAATATCCACGACAACTTCTGTGTGTGTGTATGTGTGTCCTATCTGCAGTACCATACGCCAGATTTGAAAAACTAAGCAGCCTTATTAACTTCTTTATACCCTGTATATAGTGTATGTATTTGGTTATATTTGTATTACACTTTAAAAATGAACTTAATTTCTGCATTGAGTATTGCACACATTTTTCAAATGAAGAATATATTTTGTAACATCTCATTAAGCACAAGAGACCATTGCTGCTTTGAAATATTATGTGTAAGTACAGCCGTACACAGAATGTCTCAGTCAGCTTTTGTTTGAAAACAATCAAACTAGCAGTTCTGTGGGTAGTTGAATTTGTTGGAAGTAACCTTTGGAATTAAAGATCCTTGGAACATGGATTTAAATTACTTTTTCCTTTATTTTGTAAAGTGCCTCTGTAGCATATTTTGAATCAGTTGGCTTGATTGATTATGGCTATTGATTATGGCTAAAACTAATACTGTGTACTTTTAGATCTATGGTTTATTTTTTTAGTTACATAGTAAAGACTGGAATGGTAACCATGTATTACAAAATGTCAGAGAGCAATAAAACCATTCATAATATGGCTACTGCAAACCTCTTTATTTGTAAGCGGGAAGTAAATTGGGAGGGAGGGGATTGAGGGTCTTTAGCCCTTTCAGTGTGCCTGCCTAGGAATTCCGCTGAAGGAGAACAGAAATTAAACTGCTAGAAATAAATGTTTATAATAAGAATATTTTCTGCAAATGAGGCCCAACCAAGGCTCATTGCTGGTAATTGAAATATATCTTTATAACCATTGGAAAACTGAAATGAGCAGTAGCCCCTGGCTTTGGGCAGCTGTACTTTGTGAAGGCTGGAAGAGACGCAGGTACGAAAATTGTTTTCAGGCCCTGTGGTGCCATCACGTTTCCACAAAGCTCTGAAATATCCACCATTTGTGCACTTCCGTGTCTGAGGACTTTCTGCTTACTGCTGTGCACAAGGGTAATCTGGCAAGCACAGTGTACTTGTACTAACAAAACACCAATAAGTGACTGATTCTTTAGAGGGATCTTTTGGGATGCTGGGGGCTTGAGGAGTTGCACTTGCACTGTTTCTTTTGTAGGACTGAAAGCTGATGAACTATTAGACCTTGCAGAGATCTCTATATGAAGTGAGTTCTGATTCTGCATGGTTGTGATCAACAGATGTTCAGGACTGAAAAGAACAGTGGAGACAGGACCAAAAGCAACTACAATTACTTTGAAAAACCCCTTTTGTTTTCCATCTTATGCAAGCAAGGACGAGGATGTAAGTATTTCTGGATAACTAGACTTGTAAGATAGATTTTTTTTTTCTTCTGTCTATGTATTTCTCTCTCTAATTTTGTGAAGGAAAGCAGCATGGCATGTTAAAGTATTGAGCAGCAGAAGTGACCACAGGATTTCAAATATGGTCTGCTTTTCTATCATAACAAGTGAGGTTTCTTTTTTTAGTGCTCCTCATTTCTGTGGTCTTGCTGCCATGAATACCTCAGAAATAAAGTCCAAATAATTCTTTTCTTGATCAGTGTACACAATGGGAATAAATAGAGCTTTGAAACAACTGCTGAGGAGAATCATTTACACCTTGCTAACACTTGGGTGTCCAGTAATTTTGCATCTTTCATGAGAAAGTCCTGCTATCATCATGATTTCAAAGTCAAAAAGTCTGCAAAGGCACTTGATACACTTATATGTCAAATGAGCACAGTATGAGTCCATGATTTCAAAAAGATGATATATCTTTGCCTCCCATCAAAATATGTGCCTGCTAAGCTTTGACAGTAAAGACACTTCCTTTTAAATGCTACTCATAAACTTACTTTTAGTATGTATTTGATTGCTTTGGAGATTTTTTTAATAGCTCATTATGTCATGCAGAAACAGGATAGATGAAGCTCATACTTGGCTTATACTAATGAAGTGGAATTGCTAACACTTACTTCATTCTTGCATGTAGAATCTTAATTCTCTGAAACTACTTTCCCAGATAGTACTTGATTCCCTGCCCCCATTCCTTATTTCCATATTCATTTTGCTCTGTGGAGCAAAGGTTCTGAAGACACTAAAATTCCCTATTTGCCCAAAACAACCTCATCCCTTTGCTCACTGGCCATGTACTCTAGGCAGCATTTCAGATCAGGCCTGGGCAGCTCCTGTCAGCAGCCTCATGTCCTGGGTGAACCTCGAAACCTGGGCTAGGGGTGGCTTTGTCCCTAGTCCCATCTTCTGCTGTTTGTGATAGGACTTTCTGTATGGACCCTGAGCCTGCTTCAGTATTTTGCCCTGTCTGATCATCCCTGGACTGTAAGCAGAACTTTTTGCTTCCCTGGTCCTGTCACGGGGAGGCCACTGCACTGTGTTCACCCACAACTCCCACCTTGTCTTCCTTCAGGGAGTGGACCTGCTCTTGATTCTTCCCAGGAGGAATATCCAGTGGTGGTACAGCTTTGTCCATGTGTGACATACTCCTGGCTTGTGTTGTCTTGAAGCAGACTAATGAATTAGACTAGCAGTGAGTCAGGAGAAGAAGGGAAGATGCCAATTTCCAGTAAAAAGGGAGGCTTCTTCCATTGATTTTAATCTTGGGACTAAGGATAGCATACAAAAATGTCTATATCCCTAATTTGGCAAAAAAGATTTGAAAATTAATCTCCAGAATGTAATCAGGATTGGAGACAGGGGAAAAGACACTGGGTACTTAGGATGAGTATAAGATAAGGCAAGTGCTGAGCAGTGTAAACACAGCAGTGGAATGTCCTGAAGATCTGGCTTTAGTTTTTCTAAGTATTTAACACAGTTGATGTTTTATAAACAACTGCATGCTTTATAGAAGACTCAATATAAATTGTTAAACTTTTAACTTATATCTAGATTTTTGTTAAGCTCTAGGTTTTACTAATAATTATTTAGAATTCTTTATCAGTGCAGGAGGGATTTTAACATCTGGAATAAATAATCAGTGTCTTTCCTTATGAAGTATAACAGTCTCTAAAAGTAGGAGGAAATTGTAATGGATATATTCTGGGAGCATAATCAAATGAAAGGAACACCAATAGGTTTTGATTCTGCTTTCATTTAAATGAATAACCAAATTTTCATTGACTGGAGAGAATGAATCCATAATACCAGCACTATTATGCCAGACCCAGACTAGCTTGAATGGCTGTCAGCATGTTTAGTTCACCTAATTAATGAAACTATTCATGTCTCAAGACAGAAAGCTTGACTGGAAATGAGAAGCAGACCACATGTAATCAATGAGGTTTTGTCATCAACTAGCCATAGAGTAGGTCTAATCAAACCAATACAGGACATGACTGCAAGCAAATGAACATCAGCACTGTATTATCCACAGCCAGTGCATCATCACAAAACTTAATGACAAAGTATCACCCAGATTAAGACAGAAATAATGTCTGATGCTAATCAGTGCTACTTGCTCATATTGTAATACATTTCAAAATATATTGAGTGGCAGCTGAATTCAAAGTCAAGACAAAGTGAAGCTTGATTGAATGCTTAGCAATATATTAGATGCTGTTCCAAAATAGGAAAATACATAAAGCTTTTATACATTAAGAAGTTGAGTAGGTGTTTGGAATTTTGACAGCACACCCTGGAAAATTAGTAGCTTGGGGAACAGGGAAATAATTACAATCATGTGCCAATTTTAAAGGATATTTGTGGGCCTGATACAGACAGAACAGACAGTAGGTTTTCATTTCTGGACTAATTCCCATGACTCTGACAGAAGGCATTCATATTTGAAACTATAGCATAGGGCTAAACTACATTATCTGGGTATTCACCACACAGCAGTCATGAGGAGAAAGAGAATCTCATTTTCTCTTAGGCCTTATCTTTAAATAAACACAAATCCCCAACCTAATCATAACTCCTATTTTTATATCTAATGTGAGAAACAATCACTGTCTCTCTACTTTCTTCAGTAACAAAACAATATATTAAATGAGATTTTAAGAAATTTTCCTCCTTTTCTTTTCATTTAATCAACTCATTTATTCAGCCAGGTGAGATGCCTTTCAGAGGAACAGTAGAAGCTAATATTCCAGTCACACTGATCATATGGGCTTATTATGCCTTCAACACCTCTCTTGATGGCCACAGTGTGTTTGGAGCTCTCTGCATGAGCACTTTTCCTAGTGGTGAGCAGTCAGGCAAAGAGAGGACTGAAGATGGAGGTGTGACTGAAGTGCTTTCTGCTGAGATTGTGGTAAAAATGTACCCTGTGCACATTAGTGTTCTAAGTTCTATGATCTAAATGACTTTTTTTTTTTTTTTTTTTTTTTTTTTAAANTAACAAAAAAACCCTCAGTTCGGTCTCATGAAAGTAGAGCCTTCCTGATGGTCTTTCATATATCTGACTGCCAGAAGAAGAGGAAACAGATACTCTGTACCAGCTAGACTACAAACAGGACAGCTGGCTATATTGTGTTTTACAATGAGAAGGGCAGAAAAAACAGTGGAAATTCCTACTTTCTCCCTAGGCATTCTCAACATTTATATTTGCCTTAGGCCAAATTACATCAAAAGAACTGGGGACATATCCCTCATGATAATCAGGATTTCAGTAAATTTCAAAGCAGTTCAAAATTTTCTCCAGAGAAGTAGTAAATTTGATTTAAAGTGAGGAACTCCTTCTACTGTTCTTCTACTGAGTTCTATTTCCGTGTTTCAAAATGCTAATAATCCCTGTGAACCTTCCTTAAAACAGACGCAGTGGGGAGGACAAAGAATAAAACAGCATGGAAATGGGACTCTGCTCCTGTTCAAAGGAAAGAAAATCACAGATGCTGAGGGCTTTTCAAATGTGCTGAACCACAACCATTTTCTGTTTCATTCAGAATTGGTTTGAAGCATGTCATGGAGCAGGGCTTTGAGTGCAGTGTGGAAATACAAAGACCTGACAGGTTTTTTTAAGTTGTGATACATGAAAGCAGGTCTGCTTTGAATGTGATGGGGTGAAATGGAAGAAATGTGCTTCCCTTTTCCGCTTCCTGTGAAATTTGCTGTTTGTCTCCCATCCAGGACTGTTTAACTATGCTTCTATGGGAAATGAGACTTTTTGTCATTTAACAGTCTATCTGCTGAAAAATAATTTGCCTTTTGCATCCTGCAGTGCCAGGTATGTAGTGTTTCAGCTACTGCAGAATAGCACAGAGCTGTGGTAGGACAGACCAGAGGAGGTGTTGACATGGTTCTGCCTTGCACTCTTGTTAGTCCAATGCTGTACATCTGTAAATATCCTGTATAACTACAGCAGGAGAGATAAAAAATTGCTCCTTTTCTAGAGCACAGCCAGGCCACTAAGGTGCACATGTTCACAGGAGTGTATGTGGTTTAGTTTGGACTATAAACTTCCAGTTGCCAGGCTGAAAACTCTAAGATTTTTTTCTAGCCTTATTTGTGTTAGATGTTATAAATGTATGTACTTGGGATCAGGTCTTCTTTGTTTCAGATTCCAGAAGTAGTTAGATAAGAATCAGACTGCAACCTATTTACCTACCAGCCCCCTAGGTGTACCTGGAGCAGAGCTGCAGTCACTAGGGATTTTTTGTCAGTCAGAAGGAGGCATCTGGAGATTTTAGAGAGACTCACAAGCCATTTTGAGCAACATTGACAGTATGGCATAGGTACTGAAATTGTTATCTAAAAGTAAAATCAGAAATTGTCTCAGGTTTTTCAGAGGTGACTTGGGACTGGGTTTTCAGAATATATATATATATATATATATATATACACACATATATGTCCAACTGGTGTTAAGATATGAATCAAAACTTTGGACTTGGATTCTGATGTGCAACCTGTCTTTTTCTCATTTAGGTACTGGTGTCAACAAATACTAAGTGTCCAGATATATCTGTCACTCTGAGAATAAAGCTAATGCTCCTGTCCATTAGCAAACTCCAATAATTTTATAGCAAATACCTATGTTTTTCTGGTTTATTGCAAGAAAAGTCTTAAATCATTTTTATGAGGCATTTGTATTTGGTTATCTAATCATAAACACAAACATTTGTTAAAATTTCTGAAGCCTAATCCAAAATATTTCCATGGTAATTAGGCATCAGAATGCTTTTAGAAATCCCACCAGGCTATTTGCACTGTTTATAAAGGAGTAGCTTTAAGAATCTCACCTGGATGGCTAAAAAATGTAAGACGAATGAGGTAATATTCATGGTGTTATTAACTACCTTCAGAACAGAAGTGAAATACCAATTCTTATTAGCAAGCCTGGTCTTCCACTTATTGATCTTTCACTTACATTTACTATGTATCCACATTTTTCATATTCATATGAAATTCCAGTATTTAACTCCATTCACTATGTATTTGTCTAATTTGACTTGAGTCATTGTTGAGAGACCTTTCCCCTTAGCTGCCAATTTCAATGTAAAGCAAGTTATATTTAAATGCTTACTGGCAAAATCATCAGTTATTCAAAGATTCTGGTTTATATTCAGAACTTCCTCTTCTCTTTCTTTTAAAAGTGTCCTTGAATATATGAATGTCTCAGCTAAACACCTAATGACAGGCTCTCTGACCAGCTCCCACTCACTGTGAACCTTATTATTCATGCTGCATTTGCACTACCAAGCTTCACAGACACATCAACTGTCCAAAGATTTTTAAAAATTATGCATAATCTGGAAGATCAGAACTCAAGTCAGTTATTTATTGAAACATTAAAGATAAATCCCCAACTAGTTTTCCTTTAGTATAATGAAATGCACCATAATAATCTGAAAGTATTGCTAGACAGTTGTCATGTTTATGTTGTTCAGGCCTTCAGGTACTAAATCGTTCTTAAATCCATCTGGAAATATCACATATATTTTCCTTATCCTATTGCAGGGTTGTAAAGAAGTTAGGAAAGGGGTATAGTTCATTACTATAAAGGAACTAAGAAGCCTTTTCAGATCTAACATGCACTTAAGTATTTACTTATGGTAAATCCTTAATCCATGGAATCTCTTCTGCTTCAACATCTGTAAAACATAAGTAATACTTTTTCATTGACCTTTAAGGTTTTCCCTTTCCTCCACATAAAAACATTCAAATGCAGCTTCCAAACACCTCCATCCAAGTTTTTGGTGCTCTTCATGCCAACGAACATTTGAATTCTTCATATATGCACCAGTAAACCTCTGTAGTCACTGCCTGCCTGCCTGCTTGCTGGCTTTGGGGCATGCCCAAAACTACGCAAGTCTCAACCACAACCTAGTAATCTATTTAACTTCTTTAAAAACACAAAGTAGACATTCTCCTGCATATTTCATTAGCAGGAGCTTTGTCAGAATACAAATATCAGATCAGAGCTCACACACAACCTTGAGATTGAGGTAGTATAACCAGGTCATCCTCCATGGAATACAGCCCACATGTGTGTGTTGATATTACTATGCGTAAAGCACTAAATACACTTCCATGAATGTGGAAGAGGAAGATCTGTGTCCTCTGGACTCTCTAGAGAATCAATAACTTTTCAGAGGCACCAACTGAGACAGGGGCTGCAGTAATTAATCACTCAGTTCTTTTGGCAGAGGCTTCTAGTAACAGCTGAGCCCCAATTATTTCACCACATAACTATAGATTATTCCTCTAATAAGGGCTTTCATGGACCAGACCTGCCAAGTCAGGCACTTGTCAATACTCTTCAGGCTAGTAGGTTAGTATTTATTCTTAAGCTATCAAAGGAGAAGCCATGCAATTTGCTGAGTCTGTGATTCTGCTGGTGATAATTAGCTCTGCTTTGCCCTAAATGTTCTAACAAATGGGTCAGGTGCAAAAAAAGAAAAACGTTCAGCAACATTTCTGTATTCTGTCTATATAGTGTGTAAGAGAAGTAAAGTTTTGCATCAGTGTACTAATTATTTAGAACGGTGTCATTCTCTAAGCATACAGAATCTTCTTGTCTCAAGTACCTCCAAATTAAATTAGTTGTGACTTGGCAAGGAAGAAGAGAGCAGCTGAGGAGGAGGGGGAGGGAGAGGTAAATAAGCTGGTAAGATGAGTAAGATCTTTAGACAGAGGCCATGCTCAAAACTCAGATCCAATGGCAGAACCTCTTTTGGCTTCAGTTGCCTCTAAATGAGCCTTCATTTGAATGAGAAGATGAGAGAAAGCTCTCAATCAGACAAATGAAAAGAATGATCAGAGTGGAAGTATAAAGTATTTCCAAGCTCTTAGATTTCATGGGGCTTGGAAACTGAGCAAATACAAAGAATATTGTATATTCGGGAAAATTTTGATTTGCATAGGGTTTGGATTGAATTCGGGGTGACTTTTTCTCAACAAATTTGCTCAGATAACAGCTTTGCTGTTACTGTGTAGTTACTATGATTTGGGCTGAGTAAATTTTATAAACTAATTTTGTAATTCTGCAAACCCAAACTGAAGTAGAAATTTCAGCATGGTTGGATTACAAATACAAATATAAGTGATGGAACAAAGAAATGTGAAGAACAGGAAGTTTTGTGTACTAAATAAAACTTCAATTCCAGGTAGAGGGGGGTCTGCTTTGCTTATGTTTCCTTTCTGTTTTTTCCCCAGTAGAATTTGTGTAACATCAAATAACTTTACCTGCTGGAAACAAAATCCAGCCACTATTTTGTTTTCTGTGATAAAGAAGATATTGAGAATCTCCTTATCAGACAAGGACTATTGACCACTGAAAAACTTAAATTGCTAAATATCTGGGATTGAAATTATGAAAACTGTACATAGAACTGGCATTGTTAATTTGAAGTGCATTTCTATATTTTTAGTGAAGCATTTTAAATATGAAGGGTCACCTCTTCTAGAAAAAAAACATAGATACCTTTTCATTGTTGCACAGTATTTTCAAAATTCTCAGACATCTCTGCTTCTACAGATTCTGCTCCCTGAATGAAGTTTCCTGGCTCCAACCATAAATGAGCACAGGAATAAAAATCTACTTCTTACAGGTTTTTTTATTTCAATGGTTGCAAAAGTAACTAATACGAATGGAAGCATTTGAGCTGTCACATCTTGTTATCCCTAGGGGAATTTGCAGGGATCTATATTCAGGTAAGTTGTATTAGTTAAAGTTTCTTGCGACCTATCTCAGAAAAAAAATTCAAGGCTGGCATCTTAGAAGCCATGAACAGGTTGAAAAAATCATTGTAACTTGTCATTTGAGCAGACTTGCTAAGCATTTAAATAAAGCTGTAAGATGGAAACTGCATCAATCCTTTCAGTTGTTCAGCCTCTATTCTGGAGTGACTCCTAGAGCTGAACATTGGCTAATGAATACCAGAGCTTTGTTCTTTAGAGACAGCTACATGTCTGAATTAGATTGGTGTTATTGTCTCTGGAAAGGAAAGAGCAACAGATTAGGGACTTTGCTATTCCAGTGGTTCCAGAGGCAAACACACCATCCTATGGATTTGCCTTTTGTGCAGTGTAAGTGTTAGCAAAGCTATTACTACTTGGTTCTGTTGAAGCAGCAGAGAAAGGGGTAGTTAGCTTAAAGAGTAGGTGTGCTTGGCTCTGACTCATTAATGTCTCAAATAACTTAAGTTTTATTACACCCTGTTGAAATACTAGTCATGGCACCTATCCAGAATGTCAAGATGTTTGTTTTGGATGGAATCGATAACACAGAACTGAATCTGGATTTCAGCATGGTCCATGGCCTCTTACTGGATGCAGGAGTCTTTGCATGGCTCTGCATATCTAAATGGAGAACTCAGTCAAAGGCTGATTAAGCCTTGAATGAAAAGGAATAAGATTTAGGCCCCTAATGCTTTTTTTTTTTTTCTGAGAACAGGCCTCATCAGCCGAGTTCAAGAGTCTCTGCAGGGCTGTGTTTTAAAGAGTCCAGAGTATTTTACCATAAGCTTTCATATTTATGCCTATAGCAAAAAAAGCTTCTGGAGGAAAGGCTTTTTGCAGAATGATGGCTATGAACAGAAAACCAAGTTACAACTATGTCTGCCAGGTTTCTCTGGTAAAATGAGTCACTGTCAATATCACATCTTGCATCTGTGTTCTGCTAAGTATAAAGTAACAACACTTTGAATGCTCTTACTGTAAAGGTTTTTTGCCAGACAGAAGGCAGGATTTTCTTTGATACTCTAGTATTTTTGTTAGATTTGTCACATTGAGAAGGTTTATATTTTGTATTAAAAAAAAAAACACCTTAATTTTCTAGAAAGTATACATAATAATAGAAAAAAATAATGCTTATGCAGGGTTTTTATGGATGATACTCTTTTATGGAGAAATTCCATATACTCTAGAGATCTTACAAGACAGCAGCATATGCTCATTATGATCAAATTTTGAGGAGTACCAATAAAGAGAACTTCTGCTGATTTCATGAATATCCCTACAGCAGACAGTTCCATCTTGGTGAAAAACTGAACATGAAGATACAAGGCTTATTGTCTTACTGAGAGACCTCCAAATTCAATTGGTAAAAGAAATAATGTAATCAAACAGTTTAAATATAAAGAAGTGTAACAGAGGCATAAGCTCAAATAATAAAGTTTTCTATTAAGAAATCACAGAAATGCATCCTCTCCTCCAAAATAAGATTTTTCTAGAACAAGCCTCATTAGGTTGTTATTGTATTGATTTCTGTAAAGGAGAGTTCTATAAAGAACAGCTCATGGTGCAAAATATAAGCCCTAACATTTTTTCCTATATATTGCCAAACTGAGTCTAAAGCCTTTCATGAAAAAGATGCCACCTTATATATTTGGTCAACAATGGGACAGAATCAAACTAGGACGAAAGTTGTTTCTGCCAAACTTTAAAACAATTAATGTACTTTTGTAATGTATTCTACTTGGGATTTTGTCTTAAAATACTTTAGCATTCTCAAACTTTTCTTTACTTCATATCATAGTTAAATGATGGGAGACAAGACATATCTACAAACTGTAGAGAGTACAGCAGAGGAATACAGGGTTGGAGCACATGGCAGACAAGGTGAGGTTGAAGGATTGGTACTTACTCAGCCACGTGAGGAGAGGGTTGCAGAAGAAAAGCCAGATTCTTCAGATAAGTTCAGACTTGAAGCAAAAGATGTGATGGTCACAAGATAAAACATGGGAAATGCAGTATGATTAGTGTTTCAGGAAAAAAAACATGCATCATCTTAACCCCTGGCACATTCTTCCACAAACAGGCTGTAAAATCCTGGAGATATTCAACACTCAGCTGGAAAATCATAAGCACTTTGATCTAACTCTGAAGGCAGCATGGCTTTCATGTCCTCTCTGACCTAAATTATTCTGTCTGCTGAATCAGTTGCCATTAGATGAAGCCCTCAGCCACCCGCATGTTCCTTCCAGTCATGCTGACCCCACACTGGTGGCCAGCTGATCAGTACAAGCTGTGGGTTGTAGATTCCACAGGTTTCCTGCAGGTGCTAGATGCTGTGAGCCACAGTTTCAAATACATCTGTCTCTGAAAATTCTTGCTAGGGGTGTTGCACCAGGAGTATTCAACAAGTGGCACTGCTCCTCTGGATGCAAACTTGGTCTTTGTGATGGGAAGCCTGGCTAGAATCATGTCAAACTACTCAGTGGTTGGATACCTGGGTTTCAAAGACCTGTTGTTGCAGAAAGTTTACTGTCTACATACCAATGGTTCCTCCTCTGCAATGGTGGAAATCAGGAAAGACAGACTTCAAATGGCATGGACACCTGAACAGGAGGAGGAAGACGGGCAGGAGCAGGCAGCAGTTACTTCTGCACTTCAGCTGGCAGCTGTGGATACCTCTGGCTGTGCTGCTTCCCTGATGCTTTACAGGTGCCACATGAGCAGCCTCTGTGCAGGTGTGAAGGGATGCAAGGTAAGGGGTGTGCCAAGCTGCACTGCAGCTGCCTGGCAGAGTGGATGGAGCCAGGGTGCTCAACAAAGATCTAGTCTTTAACTTGGCCTTCCGATAAGTAGTTGGGCTGTTTGCCCTTTTATGGATCTCAGAGATAATGGAGACACATATTTTATGGTTCTTTCCATGCCAAGAATGTGAATACATGCCACTTATCCAATTATTACTATTGACTTCAAACGTGTGGTGAATGTGTCAGCAATTTAATTTAACTGTCAGATGAAAGGCAAAAAATCAACAAAAAAGATTGAATATAATAGTTTCTGGATAAAACTATTAGATGACAAATAAAGTGGAAAGGTGAATGCCATTTTGAAACTAACACCACATTTTCAGGCCTTCACAAATATCCCTGACATCTACATGGGAGCTGAGAGATTTCATTTACTATAAAAATACAATTAGAAAAAGCATAACAAAGAGCAAAAGTAGGAGGAACAGGGAATTCCAGACTATTAACTATAGTCAAGGACCATCAAATAATTCCCTACAGTAGGTACTTGAACAATGAATGTAGCATGACTTTTTGACTATGTCAGAATATCTTCACTATAATAAAAAGTTTTAATCCAAGAACATAAAAAAAAAAAAAAAAAAAAAAAGCTGTAACAAATCTTCTAAGTTTTAGGCCTGGATGAGAGATGGAGAACAGAATCCCAAACCAGAGCTTTAAAAGAAGATAAGGTATGCATATAAATATAAAACGTATTTGAAAACTTAGTTTTCTTTGCTGCCAGTAAAAATAGTTAACAGGATTCCTCAAGGGAATCCAGAGATGGAAATCTGGCTAAAATATAGCCTCTTCATGAGGACTAGAAGACTCTGCTTCCTCCCTTTTTGAAAGGATCTTTGTATTCTATTATTAATTTTTCAATAGGTGACTGAGATACTGATGATAAAGTATACATGTTTTCACCCAAACAGTGTAGTGAACTAGTGGCAGCATAATGATTCATTAAAACTTAGAAAGCCAAGAAGCATTGTTTCCTTAACTGTCTAAATATTCTAAAGAAAAATGTATTTTTTAAAAAAAGCTGGTTTACTCTAAGTACACTTTTCTTTTAAATATTTTTTTCAACCAGAAACCAAGCAATTTCTTTTTTGCTTGCTTGTTTGTTTTGGGTTTTTTGTTTGGGTTTTGTTTGTTTGTTTTTGGTTTTGGGTGGGATTTTTTTTGTGTAGTCTTTCACATTGCAAATCATAAGGAGTTGTCCTAGGTTACAATGTAAGATGTGCCCAAAGTATGTATTCTATCACCACCCTCAGGAGCTTTTGAAACCAGGTGGGGCAGTGTTTTCCCTTGCCCTCTCCCTCTGGGCTATCTTCTGTTAATGGGCCATCAACGCCTTGCTCATGACTCACAGGTAACTCCCTCTGGGAGTTATCTCTGTTAATGGGCAATCAAGGACCCATTGTATGACTCATAGAATGATATCAGCCCATTGTGAGATGCTCCACCCAGGGGGAGGAGCCAAGCATTTCCACCTGGATATAATCCAGAACAGCACAGTGGGCATGGGCTCGCTGGACTCCAGGAGGACCAGAGCTACCAGACCTTTTCTACGGGATCACTGCTTCAACAAGCCCACTTCATCTGGACTGCTACCACCACCCTAACTAGCAGGGTGTCAGGTTGTATAATTTTCATTTATTTTATTTCACTTTTATTCCGCCTATTAAATTGTATTTTCTGACTTGAAGTCTCTCACTGGTTTTACTTTCAAACCAGCACAGGAGTATATTTCATGTTATAGACATGGCTGAGTTTGCCTACAGAATGGCTTAAAGGACATCTCAAAACCCTTTTTAGCTCTAATTTTCAAAGTTTTTATGACATCCTAACATGAACCTGAGCTTGCCCTACTCACAGCCTGATAAAGAAATACAGTCAATGTTAATGTTGTATCATTTGGGGGTTTGCACACCTGCTGGCATCAATAGAAAAGCAAAGCTCATTCTTTACTTTGAATGTTTAAAGTTCTATTTTGGAACTGACAGTATCTGGTCATTTAGAACAAACATAAAGTTACATCAAAAGCAACCATTACAACAAAAGTGTCTTTTTTAGACTTGAGCATAGTAATTTTCTTTTAGTCATTTTAGTTTGTGTTAAAGTTATGCAAAATAGAAGTTAAGTGTGAACATACACACTTTTGTCTGCTATATGTAAGAAGGCATTATTGAAATCAATGAAACCATTCCTGTCTGCTTCAAAATGTTATTTCAGCTTAAGCGCTTTGTAGCACAACTCTGTGTGCATTGCAGGAATAAAAATTCTTGTCTGCCATGGTTTTTGGGAAGATTCTTGCTGTCTTACCTACCAGGATTTTGTATAAATTGTGTAATATATAAGATCTAAATACAGCCAAATGTAGGTTAGGTTGGAAAAAGTATGGAAGATTTGTGTGAAAAGTTTGTGTGTTTTCACCCTTGTGTGAAAGTTGTAATTGAAAACAAAAGGAACTAGAAAGTTCCTACTCACATTCTGTTGTAAGTATTAATAATAATAGTTGGCCTAACCAGTGAAATATGGATACTTTTCAAATTAACTGTGCTTTGATGTTATTTTTTCAAGGCATTTGTAATCAGACACAGAATCTTGTACTTTTTAATATCTTCTTTCATTCCTCAGCCATATATATATATATCATAAATACAGTCATATATATGTATATACACATATGTACACACACGTACATAAATATGTGTGTATGCACATATTTAAATATAATATTTTCTTTTGCATTCACCTTGGCCTTTTTTCTTTTCCATTTGTCCTGTTTGTCTCTGTGGCCTGGTCTCACATTTCCCAAGAGGCAGGTCACTCTGCTCCTGATGACTCTGTGCTCATGAAGCTACAAGTTTGGTAAAGTTAAGCACATATATAAATACTTCCAAGTACAAGGACTTGGTTGTCTCTGGGCACCTAAATGTAAACATTTGGATATTACTTCTATTTAATTTTGCAATTTCTATGACTTATTACAACAAGGCTAACTTAATTGCCTCTGTGATCCTACTGGCCTTGACTCCCCCATTAGATTCATTACATGTAATGTGGATTGCCACTGAATTGTGGTAGGCAATTTCTATCTCTGTCTCTTTGTATTTTGCCTTGTGTGTCTTCATCTAGGAGTTTCTAACCATTTTGAATTATGCAGTCAATCTTTTCCTGACCAAAAAAAAATTGTTCAATTTGTCATCACTTTTTAATTACTGAGTTTTTCTTCTAATTGGTAAATACTTTTGGATATTTTATATATTATATGATGTCAGGTGTTTTTTTTCAAAGTATCACTTGTTCTCCAGATGCAGAACTTGTATGGCTTTACTATATGATACCCCCAAAAAAGCAAAATCTAAGTGCCACTAAAAGCATTAGTTCTGTTGAAATGTCATATATGTACATTTATATGTCTTTTAATAATATGTTTTCCTTGCATAGAGAACACTTGCCTTAAAAAATTTAAATATTTTTAAATGAACATATATGCACATTGGAGGAAATGCATATATGACCAATGAAGTTGAAGGTAATAAGTAGTTATAAATCTTGTCCATGTTATCTTTTGAAGTAACTTCCCAAAGGAGACACTGAAACTCTTTAATAGATATTGTGCTAGAAGTTTTAATCCTACTTGAAAGAAAAATCTTTTTATAAATTTATCTCATGATTCTCCTTTTGAGTTCTGATATTTATCAGTAGTCTTCTATCAAATTCCATAAGGCAGTTATTGCTTTGCTGTTAGGTTTCTACTATATTCTCTGTCATACTCCTCAAATTCCTACCTTTATTCACCTCAGATAGCACCTTTGTCCACAGGAATTCCTGATACATATGTGCATGTAAATTATTATATGTGTGAGTGGTAATTATATTACTTAGATAAAACCCTTCTGAGAAAGGAAGTTGAATTTGGTCAGGAATTGGAATCTATGCTTCACCTCACAAAGACTTTGTGCAGCAATCTAGTACCTTCTAGATAATTTGGCATTAAATCACGTCAGATTAATTCTCAAGATGCAA
The DNA here is from genome assembly GCA_013389925.1 of Aegithalos caudatus. Lineage (NCBI taxonomy): Eukaryota > Metazoa > Chordata > Aves > Passeriformes > Aegithalidae > Aegithalos > Aegithalos caudatus. The sequence continues at coordinate 111,570 of WEIU01016461.1, forward strand.
ATCACTAGTTTAATATTCTGAAGCCCCTTTAAGGATTTTGGATGAGAATCCAAACCTGGTGCAGCCTGATCTAAATTACTTTGTATGAGCTGATGAGATCACAAAACAACAAGAACTACTGTTCATTTCTGCCACCATGTAAAAAATACGACTATATACAAAGGAAAGCCAAAAGGACTTGCTAAGTATATTAAATAATTAAATATGAATATATGCATAATACCACCTCAATAGCTAAAAGTTGCAAAATAAAGTACTCATTTGTAGTAGAAAACTATTAGAAGATTTATTTCTACTTTGCATGTGTTAGAAATTCCTAACTGGAAAAGGTAATGCCTTTTTCAAATGCTGGTCGAAAGTAACACTTTTATACAGAAAAGTCAGGCCTGGCAGTCTCATGGCCTAGTCTAACACAGAACAGGAAAACTATTCTTTTTAGGATCCTGACCCAAGAAATTTGAAATTTCTGAAAAACTTAAGAGCTCTCCTGCATTATCTAGGAGCGAAGTTCAGGTGAACATATGCGAAGTGCTGATAGAAAATAGGGCACCACAGAAATGTCTTTGTAACAAGTAGCAATTTTTTTTTCAGCTGGATCACACTTTTTAAAGATTTCACACATGTTTTAAATGTGATTGTCCTGTGGCTGTCACTTACCATAAGTGTTGGGTAGCATTTTAAGGATCTTTTGGGAGGCATATTAATATCAGACTGCAAGTTATAATCGCAGTTCATTGTACAGAATGTATATGAAACCTATTTGATTCCTAGTCTGCCATGAGAGAATTTTTTAATCTATACATCCCAATTTCTCATTTTTTGTACAAACTGACATTACTTGTGTCATTAGGATAGATCAATTTATATCTTCCCAAACCTCAGCTCCACTCCACTTATTAAAAGCATACTAGCTCTTCTTGCAGCATGCATTTTACACATATTTTATATCTGATTTTATTGTGATCACTCACTTCTTAATGTTCCTTCAGCTCGTAATCTTTTAGCTCTCCTTGGCATGCACTTTGGACTATATCCAAAACAGTCTCTGATCTTATTTTCCAGTAGCTCATATGAGAAAACACAACTGATCTTATCCTTCAGCTCTTTGTCACTGCTGTATTCCACATAAATTTTTCCAGTCATCCTATAATTTTTATTTCACTTACTCTACACATTTAATGGAAGCTCTGTAGGACTTAAATAGGACTTATCCCTTTACAGGTCACTTATATGCCCAAGCAATCTAAAAGCATTGCTTCTTTTTGCCCTCTATGATCAATTGCAAACCTTACTCTCTGCAATTGTTGAGCTCTAAGAAAACAGTGTTATTTTTTTGTCTCTGAATCAGTTTGGGAGATCTTTTTGTCCATTGGGAACTTTATGTGGCTGGACACTGAAGGCTGCATGTGTCCTCATACTCTTGACTTTCAGTGTGGGCATAGCAAGGCTAATTTACAGCCTATAAAAAGAAAGGATGTGTTTTAGGGCCCAGGCAGTTCCTTGGTCCCATGTTCTGCTGTCAATTCTTTTTGAAATGATACTCTGATTCCTTCCTTGCTCCCCTGCTGAGCACTGCTGGCAGTATGGTTTTCTTTAATCCTCTGTGGGGCTCTTAACTCCATTACCACACTCTGCCACTTTATCCTTTGCCTGTGAGTCTGAGGGCAGAATTTCATACAAGAACATTATGTCTTAATCCACTAATTTTGATGTATATAAGCTTCTCTTTCAACAGTCGTGTAATTATATTATGTTCTCATAAAATAAACTACAATTACAGTCAATTTCCTGATCTAGCTTCCACACAGACCAATTGCATTATATTTGTCTTTAAACATATTGTATACATTTGCATTTTTGATATGCTGTTTTTCAAGCTTCTCGAATGTGAAATGAAATTACACTCTGTTTTTTACTTGTAAAGGAAAATGTCTTCTTTCTATTTCCTTCCTTTTCAATGCACTGCTTTCTGTGAACATTTAAACTATTTTATAAGTACTTTAAGATATATTAAAAATGTTTTAAAAATAATTCCTGGGTGGCAGTTTCCCTCCTGTTCTCTTTAGGTATTATCCTCACAGGAAGTAGAAGTAATTTCACTGTCTTTCAGAAATTGGAACCACATAATTTTGAAACACAATGTTGTGGTTTTTTTGTTTGTTTGTTTATTTGATATATTGAAAGAAAATCTGGAGAAGATCTCCATATGCTATCCAGCTTTTTACTGGAATGTACTTGTATAAAATGGGGTTTATGATGGAAAGGGGTTTCATATTAGAAACAGCAGTTTATACAGATAGCAAGAAACATTAACTAGAAGGATAATATTTCTTATTTCTAATTTACTTTTAAACTAAGAAGAAAATTTTGTTTACATGAGATTTGACTTTGTCATGAAACTGATTGTAACTTGTTAACTTGTGCTGGTGTATATAATATTGGAATCCCTGTTAAAATGCACTGCAGTAGAAAACAACTCATCAATGTGGACCAGTCAATCAATATACAGAAAATATATTTCTGCATAATGTCATTATGGTCATGCATAATGAAACAACTGGACATTCATTTGTAAGCTAAAAATAAGTAAATATTTTGTTGGAATGCTAGCAAATAAATGATTTGGAAAAAATATCCCAAACATTAATATTCCAGTAAATAAGGCAGAGTTTAAACTTTTCATCATTGCAGAATATGGAACAGATAAATGCAGACACAGAGAGGGAATAAGTGCAGTAACTGAGATTGAAACATTCTAGAAAAGAATGGTGGAGGGAAGGATGACTGAAGGATTTGAACATCAGTAGAGTTTCAATACTAGTGCAGAAGTGAATGGAGCCTCATGATGGAGGAGGGCAGTTGCAATACATTAATTCTTTCCACTGAGCTGCTATGTGACAAGTCATTATTTTTCTGACTTAAGGACCTTGAGTAGAAAGGCAGAAATGGTAATTCCCCAAAACAAAACTTTACCAGTAGTGGAGACAGAAGACTAAATTAATCATTTCCTAAATATAAATGTTCCAATGACATTAGGAAATATCTCCTAATGTCATTGGAACAAAGTTATACTGAAGCTCATTAACTTATTTATAATTGAACTGAAACATCACATCTGCAGAAGGTGTCAAACAGAACAGAAGTATCTTGCAAGAGACTTGCTTAAAGATAAACAGAAGTATCTTTATTACAAATGTTTCAGCATAAAGCAGATGAGAAGGACATAACAAAACCTAAAGTAACCAGAACTGATATTCCTATCCTTAGAACCCACGTTAGTGTCTGGACTGAGAATAGTTAGGGTACATCCTGGGATACAGAACTTATTCAGTAGCAGGAATGCTTCATATATGCCAAAGAAAAAGGTAGAAGAGATAATGGGGTACGTAAGAAGCCTTTACTGACTAGACAGAAAACTCAGTGGAAAGTAGGAAAAGAGAGAGATATACTGGTTTTTCTGTAGGAAAATGCCTTGTCAGTGAACATATAGATTATTTTGTGTGATGTGCTTAGGTTCCAAAAACTAATAATATTTATTTCTTTTTTACTCCCACATTCTTAGAGAATTTGAAGAGCATCCTTACTAATAAACAATAAAGAAGTAGACTATGCACTTATCTATTCTGATAGAAAATATACTAATTTATTTTGAGTAACTCTGGATAATAGCCATATATTCTAAATAAGTGAACAGGGAGAAAATAAATAGGAAAAAAATGAATATGATGGGTATTGCATTCCTGAATGGGCTTGTGGATAAATCGTTTAGAAGAATGCTCACCACCACCTCCATCTCTGTATCAGTCCAGATAACTATCTGAATTGATTCTCCAAACATTTTCAAATGTTCCAAATACCACTTTCCTAAAACTCAGTAATAGCAACTTGTGTACATGCTCCCAATATGTTGATGATAGTGTTATCTTTCTTACATTTTCTCTGGTTTGAACAGATTGCTCATTCATGCTTCTTTTTCCCCCTCAAGGGCAGCGTATTGCTACTTACAAAAAAGGCTGCACCAATAAATCTGAAAGAGAAATAATTTTATAAATTCCTATCAAAGCTTCAAGTTTTCTGTTATTTTTACCCGTTATCTTTACTGTGGACCTGATACTGATTCATAGTCTCTGTCTTGCAGGTGTGATTCCAAATCTCTTGGAATATTTTCCTCCCTTCCTAGGTAGAAGTCGATAAACGTGTTGATAAATCACTTTGTCATTTTGACTAAACTGTCATCATAGCATAGTACAGCAAGCGTGGCAGATATCTTCTTCTAATGAACCATGATACCTTGTCTACAACCCTTTCCACATTTTCCAGCAAATTAATGTGGTACAATTCTTGATTGTAGCACTTTTCTCACTCACTCTGCTCATAGTATTTATGTAGATACAGTTACCTCCCTTTAGTGGTTTCCCTATCAGTTAGTCTTTATGCATCTCTCCATGTTTTTACAGTTTCTGTGCTATCATTAAGACATCATCAAAAAGTCATTATATAAATTCACAATTGTGAGTATCCCTGTTTCTATCTAAAAAAATCCTTCCTCTACAGCATTTTCTGAAAAGCATTGAAAGTCAGAAGAATAGTGACAAATTTCTTATGCTTATCTTTGATAATGTATTGAAGTCTATAAATTACAGTTGTGTAAATCATGTACAAATGCTTACCTAATAATGAGAAAATAATTCTTGATCTAAAGAAAACCATTGTGCTAAATTTCTATAGCACAATATGAAAAAACCCACACTAATTCTACATGGGTCAATTTGCATGAATAGTTCAAACAAAACATTCAAGACTGACTTCACAAATCCAACCAGAATAGAACTGTGGTCCAATTCATGTAAACACTCTAGTAAGAAGATTCAAAATTAATCTCCCAGTGATTACCAAAAAATTAGAATCTTAACTCAGTCTTTTAAAATCCAGTTAATAGTTGATTGCACTATTGTTTATAAGCATTGAACTAGTATTTCTATATGCAGTATATATTTCCATGCTTTATTCTTTTGAGGGAAAGTTGGTACCAACCCACCAATTATTTTTTTATATACAGTCTGGAATTTAAGTTTCCTGATAAGAACATGACTCAAGCTAAAATATTTCTGTGAAATACACAATACACCCCTCTATTTGCATGAAAAAAGTTTCCAGCAAGATAACTGTCTACATATTTTTATAAAAAAGCTTAGACACATAGGCTCCAAATGATCCTTTCAATTTTGCTGCAGATAATCTTTTATTTCCAAATTGTTTAGGACAATGAAGCTTATGAAATTTAAATTGCTTTATCAAGTGCTGGAAAATTAATCCTAGATTAAAAATACATTTTAAAATGCTATTAGGGATGTCATGTTACTAATAACAAGCCAACCTTTTCCCTCTATTTTAAGACAGGAGACAAATTCAATTACGTTTTTCTAATTGTCTGATGTATGTTCTTATTGTAATGCATATTATTTTATATGTTTCAAGTTCATACTTGCTAGTGGGAGACAGCTTTATGGCGAAGATTTGGTGTTTCAGGTGGAAAATACAACTCATTATCAAGGCATCAGCCTATGAAGAACTGTGCACACACTGCTTTATGAAAATCAGTTGAAAGTTTCTAAAAGAAGTTAGATGCAAAAACGTTAAACAGCATTTACTTTCACAGAAGAAATATTCTCTCTTTCCAATTAAGCAAATCAGTCATGATGAAGTAACCCTGTGTCCAGTATTTTCCATGAGAAACAACCCAAGGGGATGGGTCCCAAGCCAAGAATTTTTCCACTTTAGAGAGAATCAGATGTGTGTGTGATGGTTGAAACACTGCCAAGGGCAAGCATTCAATGGCACATTCAGTCCAATGTCCTTGTCTTCCTCTTCAAGGACTGTAATGGGCATTGGCATTAATATTTCAAGGACTTCCTCTAATTTCACATCCCTCCAGGTATAAGCAGCAATCACCTAAGGAATTATTATTACTGAATAGTTGCTAAGCTTCCTACTACAGGAAATTAAACGGGATCATTGCTAGCCTCCCTCTTACTAAAAAGCAATACATACCTTTTTGCCTGGATTTTTATGTGAAGATAAGAATCTTTAGGTTAGTAAATTTTCCATTTTTAAGCTCTTGTCCCTGGATATTGTCTTCAAATCCAGCTCTCTTAAGCCTGGAAAATAAGATACAGTGGCATGCTCATATTGCCAACTCATACATTTTTTATCACTACCCTTTTTTTTTTTTTTTTTTTTTTTTACTTTTCTGAGTCTACTTCCTGCAATCAAATGGTTACAGCAGAATCTTTACCTTCATTATTAGAAGCTACTAGAGATTACAGCTTTGTGTCAGGAAAGTGGGCAGGAGAGAAGGGGAGTTCAGAGGCCTTGAAACTGTGAAATTTAAAGGTTTAAAATTTATTTCAAAGTATCTCTTGCTGATTTTATATTAGAAGTACGTCTTTTGTTTTGAAGTGTTGGAAGATGACATTACTGGTATGCTCATTTAATATAATCCTGTTCATTCTTAGGTCTGTTCTGGTAATAAAAACCAGCCTGCAAAGCAGCCTCTTGTATGTTTTGAAGATTCCTGATGGGTAATAAGAATTCTTGACTAGTCCTAACTTGCATTGTTGAGCAGAGAAGTCAAAGTTGTGTAGATAAAAGCTAACTCAACCATCTGAAAATCAGTTGTCCTAAGCTTACACTATCTAGATTGGCCTCTGCTCTGGTTCACTCACTCTTCAGCAGCTTCAGTACCATTACCTGCTTTCAGTAGCTTCCCAAATGAGGGTCTTACGGGCACCTAGGGCTTGGCAGCCCTCTTAGGCTGGTTGGCTGTGACTGATCTCTCATGGCCACACCTCCCTACCCTTGAAAATGTCATCGTCTAGCAAAACACTTCAAACATGTTTATCTTTAGCACCTGAAAAAACTAACTTGGATGTATGTTTTTAGCTAATAAAACATGCTGAAATGCTTGGTGGTTCAGAGCCTACATAACTTTACCACTGCAAGTAATTAGGATACAGTTAGCAGTACAAACATTTATAATAATTATGCAGTGAGTGTACAAACATATTATAGGTTTAAAGACCCTTAAGTAAACTTGCTGTCTGAATACAAATGTAATGGCTGCAGCATGAAGCAGCCTTGCCAGCTGAGTCAGATACAGCACTTGTTCATGGCCATGGCTGAGATGTCCCTGCAAAGCAGTTCACGATGCAGTAACCTATGTTAGAACAGTATGATTCTTTATTCCCCTCTAGTGGCTGGTCTGCATAGTATTAGTTACTAGTCGAGGGCTAGAAGAACTAGACCAGACTCTTGGGACAGCAGGATATACCAAAAGGTTTTGGTTCAGTCCCTGCTGCCATCCACACTACCAGAAAGTCTATAGTGCGCAGAAAAATGGTCTGTGCTCTGGCAGTGATACAGAAGGAGGGGAAAGGAACAGTTTTTGAAGGGTTGAAGTTTTATGTTCTTAGTCACTACCAAGTAATTAAATTAATAGTTTTATCCCTCTGAAAGGAAGAAGATTGTAACTGTCAGTACATGTTGCAAGTCTTTCATTTAATTACTTTAGTCCCTGGGTGTCAGTGAAGCTGAATATGAACCTGGCCAATCCATCTCCAGGAGGGTACTAAGAGCTCTGCTTTGCAGCTGGCTTCTGAATAAAGCTTGTCTGCAGTCTTCCATAATGCAAATAAGAGTAAATTCTCAGAGCATATTTGTCATTGAAATGTATTTAATATATACAGCCAACTCTATTACCAATACTCTCATAAGTACTGCTTTTACTTATGTTAATATGTAGCCAAACAGAAAGAAGACAACCATAATGGTGCTAAAGATGGATATAAACTGCACTAAAGGCTTGAAAGAGTAGTGATTTCTATTAATGGTTGGATTGCTAATATGATATGAGCTAAATTCTTCAAGTTGAGATGGAATTTTTTTTCTGAATAGGATGAGAGCATTCTCAAACAAATCATTGGAAGCAGGAAAGTGAACATGATACATGAAAACAGATTACAGAATACATCGGAGAATAAGAGGAGTCAAAGAGGTAGACACTCATCCTCCTTAAGCACAGTGGGGGTTTATGAATCTTGGATTTTCCAATGATTTGTTCTTGTCTTTATTGAGAACCTGAGTATAATGCAAACTTTCAAGTTGCCAAGAGCTCCTACCCTGCAGAGAACAAGAAATCTTTTACCACAGTGGCTGTTTGTGGTCGAGATCACAATGTATAAAGGACAAAATATCCAAACCACGGGTTCAATCCTCTTTGAGAATAAAGAGGCAAAGAAATCCTTGCTTTTTACAACAAATTTTGGTCAAGTCCAGATTTTGAAGTTGTATCACATATCTTTGTGTGAATAGAAAACCATACAAAGAATATTTGACGGTGCTTAAACTCAAGCTTGTGGATATATTATAATTTACTGAATACATTTTAAAAAACCCACCAGATAAAATTAAGTGTACAAAATCAGCCCTCCAGTGTTGTTATTCCCAATTCTGTCAGTTAACTTGATATGGGATAAAATACAGGATATTTCAGCATAATACAGTAAGATGTTTCAATTTCTTTTGAGAACATGCCATCTGAGCAGATCCATTTTTAGGAGAGTACTAAATAAAAAAGCAAGATGACAGCTTTCTAGGTATGGAACTGCTAGACCATTATTTTAAATAGTTTGGAGCACTGCAATATTTAGCTGGTGTGTGTGTGCCTGTGTGCTTTTTTAGAAAATTTTACAACATGGGTTTGTAATGTTCCAAGGCCATACTTTGGCAATAAAAAAATAATGCCTCATTTATAAAGTGCAGGAACTCAGGGATTTTATTCTCCTGGATGTAACTTCAGTTGCATTTTTTAAAGTACAAGGATACTTCAAGAACTGCATTTAGTCAGCTGTTGTCTAATGGCTCTTAGCCCTTCATGAAGCAGATGACTTTGCATAGAATATCAAACTCAATAGAAACAATCACAGTAATGGAAGAAGAATACTTTGTTATAGAGTTATTACATGAAATGAAACATTCACAAAATAAAAAGCTTTCTAAGTAAAACATCACCAAGTTTTGATGAATACTACCTCTTTTGATGTGCCTGCTACTTTTTCTCTTCTCTGTAATTGTTTTTGAAAGGTTTGTTAAGGAATTTCTGACAATTTTTGATAGCTGAAACATAAAGCACTTAATGGGAACTAGAAAGCCATTTAAAGGTTTGTAATAAATTCATATATTGCCACTATATTTCTCTTAGATTGTAATGTCTCTTTTGTACTCCAGATGCCATCTCAAAAAATAAAATTTGTACAGAGCATATGGATCAAATTTTAGCCAGAAGGGAAAAAATTGTCGACTTGGCACTCAGTATTTGTGACCCATGGAGTATCTTTACAGCCAGCCAAGTCATCAGTTTCCTTTTCTGCTAGGCAGTGGCAGCTCTGACTCCTAAAGAACACCTTTGCGTGTGGAGCCTGGGTAACTTAACTCTGGCAATGATGAATGGGTACTGCAACTGACTGCAACTTTGAAAATTCAGTGCTCAGCATTGGAACTGCAGCAAACTTATTCCTGAAAAATGGATGGCAGGACTGAAATGATGTGGAATACTATGGAATTAACTTATGGGTCCCTACTCTAGCCAAGTCCTTGAACTAAGTCAAACTAGAAACAACCTATCAAAAAACGCACACTGTTCTCTTGAAGAGTGAAGAGTGAGAAACCCACCAACATACAATGGTAAGAAGCAGGGAGCTCAGATACCACAGGCACAGACACAGGATAAGAACTGAATAGAGTGTGGTCATGAGCATCTTAAAATTAGCCCTGTTCTTTTGACTCTTTTTCCTTGTTTTTAGAAACCCTGTTTTGTGAGGTGAATATATTTTTAAAAATGGGATATTTTTCATTTTCTGATGGCTGTGTGCAAATTCTTTCAGTCATTTCTGTTCTTGTAGTTTACTGCTGAGTGCTCTGTAGATCTGCATGCTGTATACTGCTCCTGAAATAAAAATATCCATGAAATGAAACCAGAACCATAGCAAAGCGCAATATAGAGACTACATTTTATTACTTAGGTTGCAAAGTTATTTAGTGTTCAGTTGCTCATACAATAAGGTTGCTGAAAGTAATCAAAATTCAGGCACGCCTAAAACAATAATTTTAATCCAGGAGATTTTTTCCCTTGGTATTGAGATGAAAGTTAATTTTAGAAGACTGTGTTGATACCAGTTTTAAAAACTTAGAATATCTTATTTAAATTTTAAAAATGCTTTTCTCCTAACAACTAAGAGGACAGCAGAGACACATGCAACTTTCTGTGCTTATTTGCAAATCACATGTATTTATTGATTGCATGTCTTAAATCCAGCAACAGTTTTTGTGCTTTTTAGGGAAAAAAGAGAAAAGAGTGCTACCAGTGAAGCTCCTTTTCCTCTTGTACCATGTCACTCAGCCTGTGCTCTCTGCAGGAGATGCCTGAACTCCCATATTTTAGCACTCAGAAGGCTCTACTGTCACAGAACTGCTGAAGACCTTCAACTAGGTAACAGTAGCATGAAGCTCTTGGTAAGGAACTGTGTTCATGTGTGCCCTAAAGTACCTAATCCATATCATAGGATAACCTGTCACTTAAGTCTCATGGGAGCTGTGGGGGTTAAAAGATGTGTCTGTTTAGAAAGCTAATTCTGCATTTGGCCTTGGAAGCTTTCCCAGCCACAGCAGAACTGCTACTGTGTCTCCCAAACCAACTGGAAAATCTAGATTATATGTCTGGGTGAGAATTAAGAGAAGGAAAAATGGTCTAGGGAAAAAAGGAAGGAAGAATGACAATGGACAGCAAAAAATCCAGCATCTTTGGTAGCTATTCAAAGGTCATCTGGACATAGTGCTGGGTAACAAGCTGTGAGTCTGTTGTAGCAGGGGGATTGGACCAGTCCCTTCCAGCCTCAAACATTCTGTAATTCAGTGTGAGGAAAAAAAAAAACCAAACAAACCAAAACACAGAAATCCTCAAAACTTTGAGGTTTTAATAATGAGATCTTGGCATCTATCTAATTATATAATATGCAACCATAGACAGTTATCTTTAAAACATCCTTTAAAACATACTTTAATAAATTCTCTTTTCTATTCATATTGCTGACAGTCTTGTTTCTTTTCTTCAGTCCTCTTCCTGATCTACACAGAGCAGTGATAGTTTGCAGGTCCTGATATGGCCATGTCCCAGCAGGTCTGGAAGTGCTGTTACTTTGAGAAATCAGGCTGTCTAGGGCTATAGAAACTTATGTTCTTGTTTTGCATCATGGAAGGGGGCATCATTTTACAAAGTGCGAGACTTGTATTTATTGGAGCAGTCTGGGTTCTGGTGAGATTTATGAAATTTTACAAACATTCTCATCTGATAGGAATCATTAGAGCCTATTTCATCATTTTCATGTAGAAAACTGGCATCACTGGCAATTACCCTTATGATTATATGATCCTCATTAGGCTGATTAAACTAGCTTAGCACCATATTATTTAAGTGGCACCAGGCAGTACTTTGCTGAAGATACACTAAAACTGAGCTGATATGAATTTTAGAAGACTACCCACTAAGAATCCAAATTAAAAAAAATGTGCCATTTTTAAGTGACTACTATGGAAACAAACACTGCCTCAGTAAGACTGGGATGAGCACATTCCAGCAAACTATTAAAGAATTCTACAGGCTATTGCTTACACTACAGGATGTGCTGCAAGCTCTTTATAATACACCTACACTTGACCTCCTTCTAGTAGAAGCTTGAGGTTTAGGTCAGTACGGAGGACTTTGAAGTCAAACAACAGTCAACGGCAATGGGAGCAGAATTCAGGATCTTTGGACTTGTGACAAAATTTATCCTTTTCTTTAATGGTTTCTGAATTAGGAGACGCTTGTACTCTTGCATTTGCAGAACACTGCTTGATTGGGAGCAGGCAGCCTGATTCAGCAGATGTGCTAAATGTTCTCAATAGTCTTCAAAGCTGTTTTGTGTCTTTTAAAAATCCCTATTAAATAAAAGATTTTTTTTTTACCAAACAGTAACAAACATGTTAGTTTACCAAACATGTTAGTACAGCAGAATCAGTTACTGCAGAAGAACAGAAGTGTCAAATCCCAAGAAGCATGTTTTAGTTTGCTCTTCTCCAAATAAAGGGAGGGAGAGGGGGAAAAAAAAA
>WEIU01016462.1:195-21850 GCA_013389925.1 Aegithalos caudatus
AGTTACTGTTTTGTTTGCACTGTTATAATATTAGTAAAGAGATTGTTATCCTTTCCATAATTTTGCCTGAAAGCCCTTAATTGCAAAATTATAATAATTTGGAGGGAAGGGGGAGGGGTTACATTCTCTATTCCAGGAAAACTCCAGTTTTCCTGGACAGATACCTGTCTTCCCAAACCAAGACACAGAGATAATATCAAGCTGAGAGAGAGGAACTCACCTGAATTACACAGGGCATGTTGCACATGTGTGCACATATATAAGCATGTGCATTTTCAGATATGAGCTTGAAAATCATAGGATCACAGAATGATTTGGATTGGAAGGGACCTTATTGTTTTTTTAAAGGAAAAAGCAGCACCACCTCTCTCCATTACTGTCAATGGTTACATTTTAATGCAATAAATACACTGGAAAGCAGCTCTAGACAAGGCAGTTATAGTACAGAGGTTCCAGCTCTCCAAATGTGCTATGATGCTTGTTTTTTGTTACAAATTAGTTTTATTAGATTTTACAACCTTATCAGAATGGAAATCAAAGAATTAAGCCAGATGTTACTGTTTCTTCAGTGTATTCTTATTGTAAATAATTTATATATTGAAAACTAATTTTCAGTAGCAACTCTTGGGCACCATGGATGTTACTTATTAAAAATGCAAATATTAATACTGGTAAGTGGGGCAGAGATCTGAAATTCTAGTTGATCCTACATACAGTAAATTCCATTTTAGAAACCATTTAGTGAATACTGTGTCTGTTAACCTTTAGCATCTTTTTGAAAGAACTAAAACCAACTGGGCCCCTCGGTGATAGTAAAAAGGACTAACCTAAACAACCAAGGATAACAAGGCTAAGAATGCAGATAGAGAGAAGAACATGAACTCTTAGCCAGCATAAACTGAATATTTCCTTGGGAAAGTGCCAAAGAGGACCAGAAGTAAGATAAAGGTGAAGGGTTCATGAAGAAGGCTCCCGTCTACTTCATCCTTTGAAGACCTCCAGAGACCACCACAATGGACTGAGCATGCCCAGAAGGGCATGGAATTACCATACAAGGTGAGGATGGGTGGGATCAGGGACTGAATATGTATGAAGCATACAATGCATATGTAAAACCTCAGAATAATAAGGGGAAGATTCCCGGGTGGGTATGTGTGCCTTCGGTGAAATTATTCCCCATGCATCTTGACATCGAATAAAAACATACTGCTCTAACAATGATTATTAGTTGTGGAGTTTTTTTTCCGCCCCCATTTCAGTAAGTTATTCTGTACTGCTAAAATATTAAGTTTTTTTTTTTCTATGAAAACACTACAGCACTAAACACTCTATGGATTTTGTAATGCTAGATATAAAAGACAAAAAACAAGACAGACTTGTTTTTTCCATAGTTATATTAAAACCTCTCAGTAAATCTTGAAAAGTAAGCCAAAGCTTCTGTGAATTTAATACACTGTCTTAGCAAGTGTTTTAATTTGGGATACATCTTGCACTGCTATAGAGCACTACCAAAAAGGGGATCAGTAAGAGCACAGGAATGAACTGGGACAGTTTCTCTAAAACACTGATCAGGCAGGAATGAGGAGCAAGAGCTTCAAGCCACTGGCAGAGGTATCAGAAGTAATAATTTCTTACTCTCATCTTAGAAAAAAACAACAACACTTCGACATCTCATCAACCTCTCTGGGTATTTTCAAAATATTTTGGATTTATCCAGAGTGTCTTAACTGCTCTTCTCATGCTTTTCCTTCTCTTTTGCTGTTTAAACTAAAATAAAATACTCTTCCAGGAAGAAGGCAAGTCTCCTGCCAGCACTGACACTCATCTATTTAGAATTTTGACAAGCTCAATGTAAGTGGGCCCCATATATTACAAAGTTATCTGACATCATTCTTTCAAAGGTCTGTTAAGGAGATCTAGCTCAAAATAATTATACATTTTCAGAATATGCTGATTCTAACTCTGCCAGACATCACAATCAAATAGAGAACTATAACAGACTTAAATGCAGCCTTAAACCTAATTCCCAGAAAGAGGGATCCAAAAGTTTTTTTGTTCTTTCAGTCTCAACAAATGAGACATGTTTTTCCTGTCAATGGTCATTGTTAGGCGCATTGCAAAAATCCCATCTGCTTCTACAGAGGAAAACACCCTCTCAAAAGGGTTTATGTAGTAGTAGAGACTCATTCTATTGAAAAGGCTGGAAGTCACTATATGATGTTTGGGTTCAGAAAAACAGGATTTGAGACATTCAAATGAGAAACTTCTAGCTGTAACCAGTACCTGTGTTCTTTGTGGATACCAGATGCCATAGACTAAAGAAGTACTGTTGTTTCATTGATGCAATAATTTTTTGTCACCTGAGTTGCAAGGTCCTGTTCCTTGCTCTCACACTGCTGTGCTTGGTGGACCTGAAGAGATCACTTCAGCCTTAAAGAGATTGTGTGTGTTTATGACATACCTTTTACTTTTGCAGCTGTATTGTGAAGTAACGATTGCCTTTGTAAAGCATTTTGGCATTTAATGATTCAGAAAGAGGTGACTTAAGTTCCCATGTTCTTAGTGTTGTTCTGTACCTTAAAAATGCTGTGGACTGAAGACTCCAATGTGGAGCACTGGAGCCGCAGAGGAAGCTTCTGGGTGAGAATGGAAGAATGCAGTCCACAGCACTTGCTTTCTTTAACAGAATTACAGACACAACCACAGAGAATTTATCTTGTTCCTGTTGCCATCCACATAGCAGCATGTGGAAAGAATACTTGTGTTTCTATCTACAGATAATGCCTTGACCTTTTGCTCCGGCCTTTCGTTGGAGGCACCATACATCAGGGACTTCACCTCCAGCCCCGTTTTGTCTTAAGAAGCATTAAAGGGAGGTGATGAGGAGCAGAGAGGTTTCTGATGGGCCACTAGGGAAAGGAGTTACTGAGTGAAAATGTCAAGGTAGAAATTCTTGGCACAGTAATCAAGACAGGCTCTCAGGACCTTTTAAAGTATGTCTTTAAATCTACTTACAGTCTGACTGAAACCAGATTTACAGTCTATATTTGCAGCTGCTAGTCTCCACTTAGAAAAGCTTTAGTGTTGAATATGGATAGTGCACTTCAAAAGGTAGACAGAAACCTTTGAAGTGCACACAGGCTGATGTGAAGGGTTGCTAGAAAGTATAGGTTTCCTCTGATGACAAAGGTATTTAGAAATGTTAGGATCTCAAAAGTACTAAGGATTTCATCTCTCTAGGTGGACAACAAATTAGATTTTACATCTAAGTGTGTTTATTTAGAAAGCACATTTTCCATATTAATTTTGTTTCTGTGTGTGCATAGGTGAGGGAAAGAAGCCACCTATTTATACTGTGATATTTTTCTGTTTAAGAATTTGTTAACAATATCTTTGAACTTATGGGAAGACTTGGAAAATATCTGTAAGGACCAACTCCTGAATCAGCAAAAATCAGTTGTTAACAAAGCACATTTTTTAACATTCAAATTTTGAAAATGTGCAAATCTGGCATTTCATTGTCTTCCTTTAAATAACTTTTTGGAATGTTTATAGTATTTTCTCAAAACACACATGTTGAACCTAAAATTTTCAATGGAGTAGGTTATTTTGTAAAATATTATAATAATACCAGTGAAAAGGATCAAAAGATCTTCAAACTACCCATTAACAACATCCACTTGTGTTTATAGAGGGGCTTTTTTTTTCACTGAAGTCAAATAACTATTACAAAAAATAAATTCAGGTACAAGCAAATCCCCTTGCCTATAACAATTAATGGTAAAATTTTATTTCAAGAGGATTTATCTAGAGACATATGAAGGCAGCTAACTGAATAGGCTTAAGCATTGTTGATACTGTAGAACAGTTCTGTATTTCTACTAAAAATGGGAATTTGAAATAAAAAGTGAATAGTTACAGTATAGCTAAAATTACAAAACAGCATTTTAAAAATATATATCTTTACTTGCATTTTTTAGTTTTTGCCAGAGCACTAACCAGAACCACCACATGTGCCAGAGCACATGTTTAATATACAAGCTTGAGAAAAAAAAAAAGACAAAAAAGATGCTTTTACCGGAGGCCTGCAGGTTTATTGCAAAAAGATTAAATTTGGACAAATGTGCTTTGAAACAATTTCACCCACCTTGTACACACCTACAATAGTGTAATTTATCAGGTGAATTACTAAGAATCTGCTGAAGTACATACGATTGCCTGTTTATATTTTGTTTTGGTTTAAGTCTGCTGTTAATTGTCATGTTGACCTATAGCTACCTTGTAACATCTTTTAATGTGAGAATGCCATTTTTACTAATAACTGGCAGTTCATGGAAAACAATATTAAATTGTGCTTATAATAGTAGAAAAGAGTCTTTTTATTTTTGCTTCAAAGTGTGGCATTCAAAAAGAAAAAAACCCAATAAATTTTTAAGGAAGTACAAGTTACTCTTCTACTAGCTTTAGTCTCTGGATTAAGAAGAGGAAGTTAAGTACACATGTAGAAAAAAACCCGAATTTTAAGTTGATTTGATTTTAGAGAGTAAACAAATATATTGGAAGCTTTTTTTTTTCCACCTTACAGCCAACAACTTTTTGCTTCCAATACAACAAGATAAGGGAAAAAGAAATTTAAAGAAGCTCACACACATGCAGCAAGGTCTACCAGAGGAGGGTTTTACACCAGTTTGCTGGGACAAAGCTGACCTTAAAACTAGAGCTAAAACAGCAGGTGCTGGTTTTCTACCTCATTTCAGGAATCTTCGAGCAGTTGCTGCAGTAGTTTGTGCACCTCCTTCCCCTGCCATCAGCACAGGGGCTGGTGTCCAGGGCCACTTTACTCCTGGCTGGTCTCCAGCTGCTAAAGCAGCTGGCCCCTTGAGGCTGCTGGCAATCAGTGAAAATCAAATCAGCCCTGTGCTGTGAACTGTGCTGGAGTGAACTGATGCTGGGAAAGCAAAGAGTTGGTATATTGTTCCTTCTTAGCCAGAAATGTAGATCAGCATTTTCAGACAACTGCTTTCTGTCTCGAAAGGTGTTTCAGTCTGCTTTAGTGCTTTAGAAATTTCACATTTAGACAAGTACATTTAGTCTTATTATAATGAAAGTGGAGAGATTAAAAACTTATAAGAGAAATCAGGCAGCTTGGTTCCAGTAAAACTTTTCTGAATCAAAATTTAACCCGAGGATGTACAAAGGCAGCACTATTTACATGGAAGGATGAAACACCTTCTGCAACAAGCTTTGCAGAGGGAAGCAAAGGAGAATGTAGCCGTGCATACACGTCCTTGTTCTGATGAAGTCTGGTTTCTTTTTCACATGAATAATAATAGAATAGATACGAGGTCCTAGTGCCAGACCATGCAGATAAGATTTTGTATCATAAAGCCAATTCTGCTCTGACTTTCACTTACTTGGAATGTCTGTCAGAATCCAGCTCAGTGGCAGATCTGATCACAACCTGGATGACAGGTAGGGATTCCAGACTTGTCTGTCTCCCAGGGCACTTGACAGATGCAAGATTCCCTTTTCCCCCTGTGTGTCTTTTTCCCCCTGCCAGACTTGAAGGATAGGGAGAGAGAAAAAGTCTTCTATCCCCATCCATTCCTATTGTACTTAGCCCTACTACTCACTCTGCTCTGTGGCAGCTTTTGTTGGTTCCCTGCCCTATCTCTGTAAATCTAAGTCAATATTTCCAGAGAATATGCTGCTTAATAACCTCAAAGAGTTATGGCTTCTGTCTTTGTGCATAGTAGTAAAGAATAAAGAACAAACACAAAGTGACCCGACCCCATATTTTTATTGAAGACTATAAAGCAATGTTTGTTCAAGAAAATGCAGTTTCTTTGGCAAGCATGTTGAAGCCAGCAATGCATGTGAATATTAAAATTCCCAGAGAGACAGGGTACTTTCTAAGGAACAGTTTTCCATATCAGTTTTCAGGTGGTGAGAAGCTGGTTCTTTGCCTCATGCATGAGCTGGGAGTGCAAATTCACTGTGAATTGATTTAGTGATCTGTCAGCAAATATAACTAGAGCAATACCAGTTTCACTGCACCTCCACAACTTGTTTTACTTTCCATCTTCTGAGCTTACCATGTATTGCTTCCCTGGCCCTTGCTGCTATGAGATTCATCTTCAGCATCCCCAATTCTTCCTCTCCAGTTAAAGTTTCTCAGTTGAAGTAAGCAGGTACCCCACACATGGTGCTCTGTTTTCAGTGATTGGTTGGTGTGATGAGGTATTGAAATGTGAAACAGTAATTTCTTTTTAACTTGTAAAGTTAAAAGGGAATTGCAGGTCCTTCCTTCCCCATGATTGCATTCCTCCAGAAAGAGCCTGTCTTTGTGAAATGGGTTAGACTTCTCTAGAAAGGCAAAGAAAAAAGCTTTATAGCCAAGATGCCACACACAGAACTAACACAGGCCACTGGATCCAAATGGGGAATTCTTGTTAAGATTATCACAAAACGGTCCTGTGCATCTTGCCTAGGCAGACCCAATGTCTGGAGGTGCTGACTTCTGCTGAGCCACTCAGTGACAGAGAGGGGACCTCATCAGTGTCTGTCAGTGCCTGCAGGGAGGGGTCAAAGCATGGACCAGGCTCTGCTCGGTGGTGCCCAGCAATGGGACAAGAGGGAGGCAATGGGCAGGACTTGATGCACAGGAAGTTCCACCTGAACATGAGGAAGAACTTCACTGTGCAGTGATCAAACAATGGAATAGATCACCCAGAGAGGCTGTGGAGTCTCCCTCACTGGAGATATTCCACAACCATCTGGATGCAATCCTGATGCCCTGGGATGACCCTGCTTGAGGAGGGAGGTTGGACCAGATGACCCACTGTGGTCCCTTCCAACCTGACCCACTGTGGGATTTTGTGATCATCACAGCAGGTGTCTGTGGTATCTTTGGTTTGTGCACAGGCTCTACCTTTTCAATTGTATCCTGTGCTTGAAAAAGATAAAGGCATCAGTTCTGTCCTCTAAAAGCTCCCATTACACACGTAGTGCCTCAGTGACCTTCCACAAGGTTTCCCCAGTTTCTTCTCCATCCATCAGTAACCAAATTCCCAAATGGATACTATTAATCCACAATCCTTCAGTATTGTCCATGCTGCTGGCAACCAGTGCCACCTTCTCTGATCTGAGCCACAAGGCTCTCATTTTGACCATTTGTTGCTGGTTTAGAAGTTGGCCTTTGTGCAAGCATGGATGACAGCTTTGCCACTTGCATCTTGTTTTATACATACTGGCATGGTGTACCTCATTGCAATGAAGCAAATGTCATTGTCACAGAACTCAACAATTTGGTTTTTTTTCCCTTTGAGAGACTGCTGTTCTTGCTAAAATGCTTTTAATTACTGGTATTAAAACACTAGAAGCAGAAACAGGGCCTTGATAGCTCGGCAGAAACAGGGAAATTCTCCCTGTTTCAGCATTTAGCACAGGCCAAAGAGAAGTACAGTATTTGGATGGGATTCCTAAACAGTTACACAATCCAATAGCTTTAATACATTTCTATTTCTCAGCATTACATCTACCTCATTCACGGATGCATCACACTGAGAATCTTCCAACATAAATTGGAGACACGAGAAAAGGAGAGAGAGAGAACCTTCAGCCTCATCTTACCTCTGCCCAGAAAATTCAATACAAACATTACAGTTGGAGTGCCTTGCCTTGACTGCTGATTGACTGCTAGATTCACTACTGGCATCTCTACCTAAACACATGCAGGGAAGACTCTGGTCCTCTATTTTGAAGGCTTACCCAACTGTTCATCCAAAAAATTGGAACAGCAGCAGCAATTTGGCTTCCTCTGGCTCTTTCAGTTTCTTTCTGGGTAGACCCCAACTGCCTTTTAGAGAGATTTGATGCTGCTAATTTTTTTAACAGACCATCTGTCTCATTTTGCATTCTAGAACATTCTTCCCCTTTTCTTGTCATGCTTCCAGCAGAGTGAGAAGTTAGTTGGACTGCTCGTGCTGTAGTTACTAGGCTGCTGTTCTGTTGCTGGTGAAGCACAAAAGAGAAAAGGCCAGCCTGTCTATGCTCCCTTTCCCTGAGCAGGAAATCCTCCAGTCCTCTGAGCAGGAAGGGTCTTGGCACCTTCATGGGTCCCCCAACAAGTTCATTTACATTGAAGACATTGCAAACTCCTCCTGTAAAGCCTTAGGATCAGACAGGAAATAGCAAAGGTAGGCAAAAAGGGCCAGGGGCTTTTTCTGCCTCCTCCCCAGGGAGAGTGTAACTCTTACTGTTGTCATGCCCAGTTAGCTGGATCACATTAAAGACAGCATATTTGTTGCAGATCTGTTAGAATTATAGAATCATAGAATGGAATGCGTTGAAAGGGACCTTACAGGTCTGTCCTCTTGCCATGGGCAGGGACACCTTCCACTATCCCAGGTTGCTCAGAGCTCCATCCAACCTGGCCTTGAACACTTCCAGGGGTGGGTCAGCCACCACTTCTCTGGGCAACCTGTGCCAGGGCCTTACCACCCTCCTAGCAAAGAATTTCTTTGTAATATTCTACAATATATTTTTAAATGCCTTTGCAATGTTTAGACTTTGGAAAGTCTAAACCCACTTTCTGTCAGTTTAAAGTAGTTGTCTAGTGTCCTGTCATTCCAGGCCCTTGTAAATAGTGTCTCTCCATCTTTCCTGTGGACTGCCTTCAGGAACTGGAAGGCCACAATTAGGTTACCACAAACCGTTTTCTTCTCCAGGATGATCACTGAACACTGGGCATAGCAGGGATACAACAAAACACACTCTGAAGTATGAAGTACATCTGGAGAAATCTTAAACAATGTTCTCTGCTGCTCCTTCAAGTCACAGGCATCATCAAAACAAAAGATAGGCAGAAAATAATTTTATTTGTCTACATATCCACTCCTGACACTCAAATGTTCAACTGTTTTTGGCTAAAGTGGGTAGGAAAGCTACTTATTATAAAAACACTGTCAATTTTGCATTCCATGTCAAAAAATTGAAACATACAAGACTTGAGAGAAGTGAAAACACAAAAGAACTCACTACTGATATCAGATTATATGGCATATTTTGCTGTGAGTTCCTTACAGAAATCTGGAAATACTTATGATCCTCATTTGGTTTCAGACACCTAGGTTGTTTCTGTTTCCCTGAATGGTTTGTACAGCCATTGGAGAGAAGGATTTTCTTGAATCTGAATAATCTATTTAAGGAATCCATCTTAGAATAAGTTGAAGTACACCCTAGAAGCGTATATTTTCTGTAATTGTACAGTATAAATTACTTACACTGTTGTAGATATCTTTGCTACAGTGTTCTCATTTGACCAGAGAAGTCCTCCAAAGAAACTGCAGGAAGAGTTCAGGAATAATCACTTAGGAAACCATTAGACTTTGGCAAGAAAAGGAAGGCCTATTGGTGCTAATGGCAGACAATTAATGCTCTAATTCATCAGGCAACAGGATTATCCCATCTGTGATATCTGCTTGTAAGGCAGAGCTCCATCAACAGGCCACCACTCTGTGACACTGGTCCTGATTTCTGAGTTCCAACCTCATAGAATCATAAAATCATGGAATGGCCTGGGTCAGAAGGAAACTCAAAGATTTTCTTGCTCCAACCTTTCTGCTGTGGACAGGGATAACTTCCTGTAGATCAGGCTGCTCAGAGCCCCATCTAACCTCATGTTGAACACTTCCAAGGATGAGGCATCCAAAACTTCTCCAGGCAATCTGCTGTAGTGCCTCACCACCATCACAGAATAGATTTCTTTCCTAACATCTGATCTAAACCTACTCTTGGTCAGTTTGAATCCATTCCCTCTTGTCCTGTCACTGCACTTACTGAGGAAATTCTGAACCCACTGCTCTGGCCAGAAAACCACAATAAGCAGGGCACAAGACAACTATAAATAAAGGAGGTATGTGGCAGCAAGGATGAAAATGAGTCCTACAGAGGACTGTAGAAAACCCTACAAACAGCAAATGTCAAATCTGTGTGTATCATATGAATAAAGATGTCAAAACAAGAACAACAGTTCATTGCTTTGCAAATGTTTCCAAACACGGACAACAACTGAGGGATTCTTTGCAGGAGCAATGGAAAGTGTTTTTTGCTGGGCAGTTTAGCCTGGAGGAAAGGAAGCCCAAGGGAGCCTTTATAACTCTCTACAACGCCCTGAAAAGAAGGTGTACCCAGGAGGGTTTTGGATTCTTCTCCCAGGCAACAAGTGACAGGAAAAGAAGAAATGGCCTCAAGTTCCACCAGGAGAGGTTGAAGCTGAACATCAGGAGGCATTTCTTCATGGAAAAGGTTGTTAAACTTTGAAACTGTCAGGGAAGTGGGGGAGTTATCACCCCTGGAGGTGTTCAAGACTGGGCTTGGCACTTAATTCTATGGTCTCATTGACAAGGTGGTGATTGGCCAAATTTTGGACTTGATGATCTTGGAGCCTTTTCCAACCTAAGTGATTATATGACTCTGTGATTATATTAATATTAAGAAAGAGAAAAAAGAAAAAAGAAAAAAGTGAAGCATTCACTGATTTATGCTGAGCACAGGAAAGGGCATCTTGTGCCAAAAGTGATGCTTACAAATAATTTACTTTTATAGAAGGGTCACAATATAAAACAAACATTGCCTTGTTTCTCTGAAATATAGGCAATGGGACAAAACACCTAGAGAGGCATTAAATAAGAACCATTGTGAGAGAAGCTGAACATTACCAGGTTCAAGTGTATCTGTCTGCTCTTTAGGATCAGAAGGTACACTACTGGAAGGGCAGTTTATACTTTTCAGGACACAGGTGAATTTTCAAAAGACTAATACCAGAGAAATTATAATCCTACTACAAGTTCAGAACTTATGTCCTTATAAGCCTTCTTCTGCTTACTTTTACTTTTTCTAAGAAAGATGATATAAAAAGAGAATAGTTCCTAGTGCTGGGATTGGGCCATATAAGCATCAAACCCAAGTAACCCTACAACTTAATTTATCCTATATTTCTACATTCCTCACAGGGGAAGAATTACTGGGGAGTTAACTTTTTCCAATTTTGCTGCCTAAATGATTGTTAGGGCTCTGAAATCAGAGCCCAGGTTGAGTTATGTTTTTTCAATCTCTTTGGAAAACACGTTTTCAAGGAACTAGCATTTGGGATTTTTTATTTCACTGAGAGACTTAACAGCTTGGTAGCATGGATTGAATATAATGAATACAGAAATCACCTGCTTTCCTGCCTGGAAAATGTAGTGAAAACATAGCAGTTGGTAGCTTTGAAAATGCAAGTGATACTGAGATGCCAGTTCTAAAACTATCAGACCCATAACTGAATAAATATATTTAAGTACTGTGTAGTGGAAATTAGGTACCACAGGAGAGAAATGAAGCCAGCAAGTTATTTCTCTGTGATGTAGCTAACCATAGTACCTTAAAAGCATTGATATGTAAAATTGTTCAGCATTCAGGGGTTTTAAATCTTAATAGACCGATTTGGGCTTTAACTCTGCTGAAGTTCTGTAGCAGAAAGCACAGAATAAACTGGCTGAAAACAATTCAGAGGGAAGTTTGGAGTCAATGCTTTAACAAAATACAGTTAACACTGAGGATTGGTGGCTTGTATTTCAGTGGGTGCGAGCTAAACCAAAATGCCACTTCCCCAAGGAAAAGAGGTGGTTTTGGCCTCCATCCTGATGCCTTAAGTTGTAGCTTTCATATTTTTAGATTCTGTGCTGCATAGGGATGTCATTTTGAGCCTCGTATTAAGTGCTAGTAAGCTGTCTTCACAGAGTAGGTAGACAAACCAAATCCTTTTCCTGCTGAAGACCAAGGACAACTTTCAGGCACAAAAGCATCAACAACCATGGACTGGAGGGAGAACAAGAGGATGGGACCTCACAATCTGAGGCTGTGATTGGACAATTAAACCCCAATATGCAAATGGACCAAAACTTGTAAAAATGTAACATCTTATGATGGGGGGCCATTCTTCTGTTTATCCTTGGTCCACCCTGGGTGCAGCCTTGGTCACGCTTCTCTCTTGCCCAGAGAGGATCCTGGAGGCCTTTCAATAAATCTCTACTTTATCCTTTGGTTCTGTCTAGTCTCTGTTCCAGGTCAGCCTTCTCAGGCATCAGTCCATTTATATAGAAACTGTATAACTTTATCTGTGACTGGCCAGCCTTAGCTGAAACTTCCCATAAACTGATTAATGCCATGGTCTAGAGGCACCTGGCAGGCTTATCATCTACTGAAAATACAGAGATAATTTTTTTCTTTGGCTACAAATGGATGCAAATTGAATGTTAAACTGGAAGAGTCACTAGGGACTTGCAGAGTGAAAAATAGATAAGCAAAACTAAAATAAAAGTGTCTGACAGGATTTTTAATTTCTAAGGGCGAACAGTATTTCATGATGGGCAACAAAGGAACAGATGTGTTTTAATAGGTTGCTCCATGGTTGCAAGACATTAATCTCTTGACTGGACACACTAGGGAGGAGCTGGCAGTGTTTCTTGTGAAGTTAAGAAAGAAGAATCAAAAGCAGCATTGAATCCAAGTGGCCACAAGAACTGGGACAGCCAGAGGCAACAATGTGTTCGTTGTAGCGAATAGTATGGTCAGAGCTCTGGGCACTGGTAGGGGCAGCCAGCACACATCCCATAAACTGCCTGAGCACCACAGGCAGCTTTTTGATCACATTACATAGAGAGGTGTTCCATTGACGCATGACTGACTTTGGGCTTGGAAAAATGGGACAAGTCTCCAGTCTGCAAGGACTAAGTTTCTTCTGTGGAAAATGTGGGCCAGTAAAGCTGCAGCTCTTTGGCTGAGCACTGCACTTAGTGTGCGGAGGTGAGCTCAGAGAGATCCACACTCCTGTAGTGTGGTTTTGAAGCCCTGGAGGCTGAAAATTTCAGGCTTTCTGTCTTAAAAGTTGCTGACCCTCAAGCAAGCACCACATTTGACTTGAGGCCTTGGAGCAGGCTCCCAAGATTGAGTGATAGAACTGGGGTTGTGAGTGTGTCGTTTGAATAGTACTGTGTAATTTCACAGGGTGAAAAACTTAGATTTAACATTTTAATATATAATAATACATGTAAGTCAAGATGGAAGACTTTGGGGGTTGTCTGGGTCCTTCTTCTTCATCTTCTTCTTCCTTCTTCTTCATGCATTTAGGTGGTTTTCTGTAACTGGGTGCAAAAAGTCCACATTACAAGCCTTGGGTGGTCATTATTGGGTCAGAAATATAAATAATATGGATGTTACCTTGTTATTGGGTAATTATTGCTTAAATAATCTTGGAAAGAGTTAGAGATACTCCATTTACCTAATTTCTCTAACCTGCTAGTTGGAGCTTACAGCCCGTGAGTCTGTAAATAGATAAGAATTAATAAACATCCAAGTCCACACATGAACCCATGTTTCCCATGTATTAATCCCAACCTTGGGAGAGAAACAGAAGCCAGAACTCTCACAGCATGGGACAAGCCAGGATAGCATAAACCCAGACACATCTACCCACAGCTGGAGCCACAGGTGACTGCCTGTGACCTTGCTCATGCATAGGTTCTTAGCCTTTTCTCAACAGGGTGAAAATGTGACTAAAATAACAACACTAGCATTTAGAAAACAGCCAAACATTAAAGCAAAACCCTCTCTTAGTAGTATATAATCATAGATTGGTTTGGAATTTAAAGATCATCTACTTCCAACCCATGATAAAATTTTTGCTTTCTTAGGTTTTTCATTTTCTTCCAAGTTAAATGTGGCCATGGAGACATAGTTGCCAGTATAGAGATGTGTACTTTATTAAGGTGTTATTAGTTTAAATTTGATCACTTTTTATCAAATTTATAACCACACATATAGTTCACATTTTATTTACAGAAACATATTGATTTTGCTGGTTCCTAAAAGGCACTTGGAAGACATGGTGGTGGAATGGGAGCTGCTTTTTCTTTCAGATAAATTAACATGAATTTCATGAACTACATAAAATGGATGAATTTCCAAAACTCAGCATATTTCTGTGGCTTTCTCATGCAGCAGCAGCAGCACCTAAGCCACTTTAGCACTAGTGGCAGACTTGCTTGAAATGCTCATGAAGAAGTGAACCATCAAGCACAGGCTTTTGGCAGGCTCTGACACAGTATAAATGAATTAATTCTGCTGATTTTACCCCCTGCAGTATTTACTTGATGAAATACAAGCAGTGGGAGCTGCTGCACGTATCCCTTTTCCAAAGACAGTGCTCATGGGAATTGGTGCCCAGGTTTAGCCATCACCATAGATCAGCCAGCACTGCAGAGGTGGGGATTCATTTACTTAATTGTTCTTCCTCGTTTTCTGCAGCCTTACCTATATTCTGTGCAAAGACTGTCATAATTATTATTTTGAAATACCAGCTAAGAAGTTTATATCCCTTTTCTCATTGTTTACCAGATTGTCCGACCAGACTGGTTCGCACAAATCAATTGCATCTTTTGTTTATTCAATGAATGTTAATATCCATGACCTTTATGATGACTTTGTGTTATCGTCATGTTATTGATCATTGAAATTGCACTGTAATATTTTGGATGCTTGGCTAACATACTTTGATACCTTTCTGACCAAAATTAGAAAAAATGAAATTTTACAACTGAGTTAACTCGAGGGCTGCTAAATATTTTTAAGCAATGATTACAGCAAAGCATTCAGCAATTGGATATTTTCAGAAGTTTCTGATATTCTCAGGTTTTTGAATGAAATTAAAAATACAAAACAGATTTTTTTCTTCATTAAAAAAAAGAAAATTGAAAATAAACACCCCAGTGCTAAAAATTCTAATTCGAAAGGCAAATTTTGATATTTCACGGAAATTTTGGTTCTTTCTGCAGCCTGTTCTATGAAGTGATCACCTCAAATTGTATCTATTTTCATGCACTGTGAACAGGACTTGAACGTCAGCTCAGCAAATGGTAAGACTCCAATATTTAATAAGAAATAAGAGATAGACATGGAGACCAGCACAAGAAAAGAAAACTACAATGTTAGGAAAACAAACAAGAACAGTTAAAGGAGAATTTTCTAAAATAAATTAATCATTTACATTTTAGCATTTCCTAAACTGTCAATGTTTTATTATTACTATCTATTTTTGAGCAGCCCTGAGAGTGATATTAGTTGCATATTTTGCTTTCACAATCCTGTGGATGGTATTTGGCCAATGAGGTGATTTAATTTTAATAGTGCTTACTGATTACAAGTCAGACCTGAGAACAAAAGAGAAGATTTAAGTCTGCTTGGATAAGTACAAATTTCTTGAAATAGAGGCTGAGAGACTAATGTGCTGCCACACCTGTTTGTTTCCTCATTCACAGGGACAATCTTCAGGTGCTTATTGATGAGGCATTTCAGCAACACCCACAACCTTCTCAGGGTAGCACAGAATTTATCATACCACCTGCCTGTTGCTTCAATTTGTGTTGGCACCTGCAGAAACACAGTTATGGACATGGAGTCATGGAATCATGGAATCATGGAATCATTGAGTCATAGAACAGGACTGCTTTGGAAGGAACCCTAAAGATCATCATGTTGCTGGAGCAGGATAAAACATACTTGGACACCCTGTCTATGCTCCCTTTCCCTGAGCAGGAAATCCTCCAGTCCTCTGAGCAGGAAGGGTCTTGGCACCTTCATGGGTCCCCCAACAAGTTCATTTACATTGAAGACATTGCAAACTCCTCCTGTAAAGCCTTAGGATCAGACAGGAAATAGCAAAGGTAGGCAAAAAGGGCCAGGGGCTTTTTCTGCCTCCTCCCCAGGGAGAGTGTAACTCTTACTGTTGTCATGCCCAGTTAGCTGGATCACATTAAAGACAGCATATTTGTTGCAGATCTGTTAGAATTATAGAATCATAGAATGGAATGCGTTGAAAGGGACCTTACAGGTCATCTGGTTCTGTCCTCTTGCCATGGGCAGGGACACCTTCCACTATCCCAGGTTGCTCAGAGCTCCATCCAACCTGGCCTTGAACACTTCCAGGGGTGGGTCAGCCACCACTTCTCTGGGCAACCTGTGCCAGTGCCTCACCACCCACACAGGGAAGATTTTTTCCTAATATCTGACCTAAACCCACTTTCTGTCAGTTTGAAGCCATTTCCCCTTGTCCTGTCATTCCAGGCTCTAGTAAATAGTGTCTCTCCATCTTTCCTGTGTGCTCCCTTTAGGAACTGGAAGGCCACAATCAAGTCACCATGAAGCCTCCTCTTTTCCAGGCTAAACAATCCCAATTCACTCAGCGTTTCCTCATAGGAGGGGTACCCCCATCCTTTCTTCATCTTGGTGGCCTGTGAGTTTAATATAATATTTAAATAATATTTATAATGTAGTTTAATTACTTATTAGTTATTTCACAGGTTTCATTTGTCTTTTCTGAGACTCAACAGAGAGGAAAAAATGATAATCTATTTTTCTAACAGTTTTTTCTATAAAAGAAAGAAAAAGATTGATCACATGTCAAAGTGATGCTTTATTCACTATATTTTTTTAACATATTCAAATTGCTGGAATTATGTACAGGCCTATTTTGTCTTGATTTCATCTGATCAAGAGAATGAGTGCTTTTGAAGAGAAGATAGTCCTAAAATGCGCGTTTGTCCCAATTATATTTATGTGCATTTGGCATTTCAAATTGTACATGAGCAATATTCAGACTTGTTGCTAAGCTCAAACAAATTTAATAGAATTAAGAGATAATTTATTATCATTCTGAGATGCTAACAATCTCTTTCATATGGCTTTTGAAAGGTGCATCTACCACAATTCTGCTGAGTATAACTAAGATTTTTGAGGGTGTGAATTTGGCAAAAAAAAATTTAAATCCACATTTTACTTTATCCTGCTAATCACCTGAAGGTATTTTCCTTTCCTTATTCCTCTTCTTCATCTTGGTCACATGAACTTAGCAATCCATTTTTGCAAGTCTTTCTCAAGAAATACTCTCAGCCTGAACATATATGAGCTACACGTTAGAGTAATAGTGTGGGAAGTACTGAAGTACAAATTAAGGAGGTTGAGATGAGTATGGTTCCTTAGAATTTATCAAAGGCTACGGTTTGTAAGGAAATAGCTGTCAAATAAACATTTTTCTGTTGAAATTTTATTGATCAGTTTGGCAAAAATACTCCCTTAATATGAAAATATACTTAGAATACTTTGTCTGGGACAAGTCAAACAAGAATTGTAGTTTTTGCCATTTGACCGGTGGAGCAAAGTTTTCAGATTTAAGTAGGAGAGACCTTTGTGTCTAGTTTGCTATTTCATCTATTTTAATTTCACTGACAGGTAAATATTTTTGAAGGAATGGTGGTCCGTTTAGTTTTGTCAAACCAGATTTGATACTTTGAAAGGCACCAGATATATCTGAACAAAGACATTCTTATGGAGGGTGGTATTAAAAGTCAGTAAATTTAGTTTCCTTTATAGTGTCATGTTTCTTCATAGTGAGCAATATCATGGGATTTTGTACTGAAGTTTTTTTGAGAAAGGAAAAGAAAAAATTTGAAAACACTTGATCTTTTTTCTTATGGACTTACAGCCAAGATAGCAAATGTGTAGCAAAAGAACCAAGTAAAATGTTGGAAGTGCAACTGGACAGCATGCGATATGTAATAATATCTTTTCTATAATTATAATATTGGAGGACAATCATGAATTTCATATATTAATTTTATTCTTGTCCAAAAGCAAAACTCCTCTGGTAATAAATTAGCAAAAGCTCACTATAGTTAAAAACTAGCTATAGTTAAAAAGTATTACAGGATTTACTGGATTTTTTTCTTCTATTCTACTCTCTTGCATTATTTCAGTTTGCATGATAGAGGATTAGAAGAAGAATTCCTAAGAAAACACTTAAGCTTTCTCTGTCTACTTAAAGTTTCACAATGCTGCATTTTTAAGGAGATTATTTTATATTAGTGGATAAAATATTATTTGGATTTTTATTGTAATGAATATAGTTTATGCATAGGAAGAAATATCTAATATTAAAATACTGAAAGCTGGTTCTTGTGATGGCAGTAGGGTAGAGAGAAGGAAGGAAAGCTATTGATTATAATGACTTAAAGTAAGCTTCTTGGATGTTTAGATATTCCTTGACCTGATCTTTATATTATGACTAAGTTAAGTCAATCCAAAGTGGTTCTCTGGAAGAATGTTTAAAGTGGAGTTAATTGTCACACCTATTTCCTCACACTGCCTTGCACATGATTTTTTTTTCCCTTTTAAATTTGTCCAAATTTGCACACATGGGTGAGATAATTATAGATAAAAAGGAAAGTAGCTCAGAGAGAATAAAAAATCAGAATTTTTTTTCACTTGAAATTTAGAGAAATTCCAATACTTATTTACTTTCTCTATAACCTTTCTTCCAAAACTGATTGGTGCATTTACCTAATTTTATAAGTGTATCATTAATGTACTGCTCTTAATTTATTCCCCTCATCTTCTCTCACATTTTACAGCACATGTTTGCTTAGGAGAACTATAAAATTTATATTTGGATTGTTTTGAGGTACTGAATTAACCCGCTCTTTGAAGAGTCTCTGGGTCCCATGATTGAACTTTGTGTAGCAAAGCACAGCTGTAGCTTAGACTGACAGCTTAATTTGCTGATTTAAGGTCAACTGTTTCTTAACCTGCAGAAACTCTTCCCCTTCAAGATTTTTGTTATTGCACTCCATTTATATTGTTCAGTCTCAGCCTGTTCTACTTGACATAGGCCAGCCTAGGCCTTGCTCAGTGACTATAGAATAGTCCCTACTGATAAAAATTGTGCCAGTTTTGTCTGGTGAAAGGATTTCTTTGTTATGTTTTTTGGGGAAAAAAAGTAATCCCTGCTTTGTAGGTACTCCTCTCAGTGCTTCACTTAGTTAGAAAGTGCTGGAATGCAGACAGGTTTATTTTTTTAAGCTTTATTCCTCTCTGGCTATTCCCACACTGTGGCCTGAAAACATTTGTAGCCCCGTTGTGCTGGAAGCCAAAGAAGTCAGCCGGTGTCATTCCTAACAATCCAGGAAGTGAGGCAGAAATCACACACGTTTCCCTGCTGCACTCCTCCATGGATTGCTGTATCCCAGGAGAGACTGTGTACATATATAACTCTTTTGGTTTTATGGCCTTGCTTGCAGTTCTTCCTGTTCTCTGACTTGTGGCTTGAAGCAAGCTTTGGCTAGAAAACAGAACTCCTCCTCCTCTTCTATGAATCTACCTATAATTCCATTCAAAATAAGAAATTCAAAATACTCTGTCATTCTGCTTTTCACCCTAATACTTGTGATCTCAAGCTGAACTTCAACATTCTTCTGGGGGTCCAAAAGAGCATATATCATGCATTTTATTTTCATCCAAAAGCTGTGCCAATTCCTCCCAGCTCCTAAAGAGAGCAGGAAACAAAAGGAACATGAGAAGGTAGAAAGAGATATCTGAAGAGAACCTCTCTCCTCCAGAGGGCTTTGGCAGCCTGAGCCCTCAGGGACAGTGAGGCAAAACTGCACCCAGATTTTCGTTGTCAGATCCTGAACTCAAAGACCCCTAGATTTCCAGAGGTATTCAATAACTCTGAAAGTGCTAGAAAGGGCCTGGATTTCTACAAAGTGCTGAGTGCTATTCCTCTGAAAATCAATTGCCTCTATAGTGCTTCAAGCCAGGCATATAAAACATAAGAACTCCAAATCACTAGTTGGTCTTAAAAAGTCTTGGCTCTGAAGCCTGCCAAGTCAGCACCTTCTTTGCCTACTTGTAAAGGCAGCCAAAGAAAGGAAATAGATGAGCCATCAGCTCTGAGCATAATTTCTACTGATTCAGTTCTTAGTTCTTGAGTTAGCTGGAAAGGAAAAAGAGAAGCATATGAAGAGACAGTTTTAGTTCTCATAAGATGAAATCCAAATGCCTTTAAAACAATAAATAAAATACTTGTTAGAGGAGTAGTTACCTCTTCTGTACATTTATAAGGAAAATGAATTAATTAATTAATTTTAATTACTAAACACATAAAACTAGTATATTAATTAAATGGTTTCCAGTTGCAGTAAATGATGCATCAGCACTTTTTTTCTACATCTTATTTCACTGATGACAGCCAGTAATAGGCTTTCAGGCTCAATGCGGACTCCAAGCACTGGGAGCAGCAGGTTGGGAAAAGCAGCCAACAAATCTTTTGACATTAAAAAAAAAGAGCTCTGCCGCTAATTATGTTAAAAGTCAAGTTTGCAATTGCAAGTAGAGGGTCCAGGCAGCAAAGTGAATGTGGCAAAAACCATAACCCAAGACACTGAGTACTGAGATTCTGCTATAAAACAGAACATAATTCCAGTCTTTCTTTACTGGCATCTGGGACTAAAGCAGGTGCTCCAAGTCAAAATTGTAGTGTCTACATGACAGAGGTTTGATGGAAGATTAGCTTGCTCAGGCTCAGAAAAGATAAGAAAGTGATACAAGCTGGATGCAAAACCCAAAAGACACGCTGCTATGCATGTTCAACATCCCAAACTCTGCACAAAGATTTCTTGGTAACAGCTTTTTGGGGTTTGCCAGAGGATGGTGGATTTCTCTGGTAATATTATAACTGTAGATAACAAAGGAGATTTGTCTCTCTCTATCCTGTGATACGACCACTTTTTAAAACCTTCATATACATACCCATCTGAGAAGATTACTTTGGCAAAGGATCTTGCTTTTATTTTTTTTCCCATACACCTTCTTTCTTTATCTGCACCCCAAGTAAAGCCTTAAAAGATGTTCTCCAGTAACTCACTAGCTGGCATTGAACTCAGAAATCAAGTGGAATTCTTTCCCAACTTCTCTCCACAAAGACTTGGAGTTACCCAGGCAGAGTGGAAGCAAACTCCTGACCATGCAGAAATGTGCCAGCTTAGTTGCTGTATCTCAGCCTGGAGACACATCAGAACATCACAGAGCTCACTCAACTTCTTATTGGTCCTGATATGTTGCTCCAAATCACAATTTTAATGCCTACCTCTCTAGAGAGCTTGGTCTTTCAACCTTTCATTTTGTTTCCAGTCTGTCAGTTAGAGTTGCCAGGAACTCCAGCAAGGAGCCAGTCCTTTTTCTGTACTTGAGTGCTGACAGATGGACACTTCTGAATTTTTCTCTT
Source organism: Aegithalos caudatus (assembly GCA_013389925.1). Taxonomy (NCBI): domain Eukaryota; kingdom Metazoa; phylum Chordata; class Aves; order Passeriformes; family Aegithalidae; genus Aegithalos; species Aegithalos caudatus. The sequence continues at coordinate 21,353 of WEIU01016462.1, forward strand.
TCCTTGTTGTTTTACCAGAATTTAGGACCACTGGGGAATTCTGGCCTGAGAGTATCCAACTTTTCCTCACTTGTCCACAAGTTGAGTCTGGCTACCTTATGCAGGCAAATGGGTCTGCTGGGCAGACGCTTGTTCAGACACTTGGGACTGAAATCCACAGCACAGGATGACTGAGTAAGGAGACATCTAATTAAATTAAACAATAATGCTTGGAAGGAGTATTTGAACTCCAATTTCATTTAAGGAGCATGTGACTTGGAGCTCCTGGGTCATAAATACATCTGCAGCTGGTGACAGCACTTACAGTGACTATTTTTTACAAAATATCTTAGTCATTGGCATGTTTTCTCCTTTGCCAGAGGTAATTTAAACCTACAGATTTCAGGGGAGTAATCTGGACAATACCAAAAGAGTAGCTCTGTGGGGTCACTCTGTCAATTGTTGCTGTTTATTGATCTATTGATCTGCCATCTATTTTGTCAGTTGACCTTTTTTTTT
>WEIU01016462.1:41827-71303 GCA_013389925.1 Aegithalos caudatus
AAATGGTTGCTGTATCTCTGAGGTGGGTCCAGGGGAGGAGGGAGCCCTGGGCTCGTTGGCAGTTTTTTCCAAAGCCTCGCTCCCAAAGTATCTGGGGGGGGGTGCAGTCTGGGTTTTGCTTGGCTAACTTGGTTTTGATTAGCCCACGTGAGAAGTTTTTCCTTGCCCTGGCCTTGGAGAAGCTGCAGCAGCAATTCTTTGGCAATTTTTCAAGGTGAACTGGCAGCTTGCTTAGTCTGAGACCAGAGAGAGAAAACGGGACCTGAGGGAGAGAGGTCAGTCAGGACCGGCAGGAGAGAGAGGCTGCTCCATCTCGGCCCCAAACTCGGAATGCTGAGCCCGGCACAGAAAGCACACCAAGCCCACCTGCTTCATCTGCTGGTAGGGAGGAGCTTACTGCCAGAGGTTCTCATCTGTTTGCCCGAACTGCTGTGTGAAACTCCTGTTTGTTTGTTTTCCTGAGAGAGAAGTCCCCACCATCTTCTATGGCATGGCAGGAGAATCTATTTTTTCCCTGACATTTTGGGTTTTTGTTCCACTTTGTGCATGGGGCAAGGTCTGACAGTTTAATACCTTGCATTTATTTACTTTTTTGCCATGCCTTGTGGGCATTCTGTTTGTTAATAAAAGGCTGGGGGTTTTTTTTCACTTTCTTGCACTAGTATTCATTTTGTGTTGGTAGAAAGGTATGGTGGGAACCCTTTTAGAGGTGATGACTCATTCCAGAGTGTCTTTTCCTGAATTTGTCTCTAAACTGAGACACCATGGTAAATACTCTTACACTTCAAATACTGTTATGAGAAAAGGCAGTATGCTTGTCCAACTAGCATGTTCATAGTCAATTAATCCAAATGATTTAATGCAATACCAAGCCTTATTAATAATACAGTCAAAGTCATTACATGTACAAAACCACCTTCCTAGCATTGACCCCTTGCCTGTGGTGGTGTCCTAAATCTTGTGTCTCATTCCACTTCATCCCACAGTGTCCTGGGGTGACTTTTTGATGCTTGTATCCCCAGTTGCCTGTTCTGTTTATGCTGTGTATTGGATTCTGAGCCTTTAAAACTGGTTCTGAGAGCGAAGGGGGGAAAGAAGTGTGCAGTTTGTTTTCAGAGTTGGCGTTCACTCCTCTGCATTCTGCCTCTGAACTGTGTTTGTCTGAGGGACAGAGATCTCTTTGCTTTTAGTTAGTTTAGCTAGCTGAGGCAGAGAAGCTCCCTGGAACGTTTTGTTGTTCTTTCTCTTGGGACTGTTTAAATCTGCTCTGGACTGAAAAACCCAGAAGAGCATTGGGAGCTTGCACCTGTGGCCCACTGGGGCCTGGACCTCAGAATTTTCGAGCAACACCGGAAGGACTGATAAGAGACTGAGTGAGCTGAGCTACACCCATGGAAAGGATTTTCTCAATTTGCCATCTCGCTCCAGAACTAGAGGTTTTATTGTTTCATATTATTCAATTTTTGTGCTTCTGGATACTTTGTTAAATAAATAGTTTTTTCCACTTTAAGGAGGTTTTTTTTTTTCTTTACTGGACCAATTGGGGGAGAGGCTGTTTGGGTTTGCTTCTCCAGAGGAACCCCATTCAGAGGTTTCCTCCCAAATTTTCCCTAAACCAGGACACACAGCTTCCTCCCTCAGCTTTCTCCCTACCTCATGCTCCCAGGGAAGGAGTGAAAGCTGCCCCACATTCCTCAGTATTGCAAGGGGATTTCCTGGGGCTGGCAGCCCCCTTCCCTGGCAGCATTCTGCAGCAGGAGTTGGGCAAAGGGTCTCTGGGAACCCAGTTCAGCTCCTCTCAGGCTCAGGGCAGTGCAGACACCCCTGGGACATCTTCTCCCAGCAGTGGCAAGTGTAAGACACTTCCTGGGTGACAATGTAATATTCTTAATTTAAACAAACGAAGGGCAGCTACACTGAATATGACTATTCTATACTGCCAAACTGAAAAAAATGATGGAAAACAGTTTTATAAAATAATACAGTCTGTTGAAATAATTGACTTCCTTCTAATTCCTTTTTTTGGGAAAATGAGCATTACGCATATTCTCATAATGTATTTCATAAAAGATGAGTGATTTATGAAAGACCTGCCTGTGATGAAGAATTAAAAACATGCAGCCACAGATTCAGATCTTAATTGTATTTTTTGTGTTTCCTAGTAATTTGATAATAAATATTTCATCTTTTAGTGGTATAGGTTAATGCTAACAGAAAAATCATTTGGTTTTCAATAAAGAGATGAGCTCTTCTGTTTCATTTCACCACATCCTGCCCTTCACTAAATAGATAGCAAATAGCAAATATTTCTCATTTTTCTGCAGGTCTCCAGAAGCAATCTCCAATATTCAAATCTGAAAAAGGGCATTACTTATGCTTGAAAAGAACTCACCAAAAGAACTCCTCTAGTATTAAAAATTCATCAGCTATACGATAATTTGGTCTCAGAAATATTAATTTCTTTTCTGAATTGTAAATTTAAACCCTCTTTTTTCCAAGGAAGCCATTACCATTGACTTGACCATGAGACACCTGTTAAAGTTAGCTCAGCCCAGGGCCTGTGGTTTTCCAGTATAAAAACTGAATCAATTTTTGTGACATCAGTGGCGTGCAGCTGAGAGGCGCAGCCTTCCCAAGACAAGGGAATGCAGATCTGTGGAAGACAAAGGGCACCAACAGAGACTCTGTGCCACAGTGTTGCACTGAGGCATGGCAGAGAGATTGTTGTAAAAGTGTTCTCAAAAATGCAAAAATTAAAATATTCCTCCTCCTGTCACAAGGTTCCTGGTAGCTATACTGTTACCTGTCTGCCACTCACCATCCCACTACTTTTTTCCTAGCAAAACAAAAAGATCCCCACTGATACAAACAATACAAATAGTAGTGAACTACTCTTTGTTCTTTGAATTTAAACCCCTCCTTTTGTTTAAATCTTTGAGCTGCTTTGCTTAGCTAAGGACAATTCAATAGCTATTTACATACCATTGATTTTCTTCTAAAGCTAAAGTCATCAGACCTTTGGATCACAGACAGTTTTTCCAAGCCTGGATGGATAGAAACCACTGCATAATTTTTAATGGTAGCTAGATTCCAACTCTGAGATTTTCTTCAGTTGTTGGATTGTCAGAATAAATGCTGAAAAAACATTGATGTCTCGTATCATTATATTTATTGTTCAAAATTTCTGGTCGATATTTGCTTGCACAATAACTAATAGCACTGACTATTTCACTGCCCATACAATATTATAGTTAATAGCAATTGTGATGCCTCACATCACAATAAAAATTGGTTTAAAAAAATCAATATATTCCTTGTTTTGTATCAGAGAAGAGAGAGAAACAATAAATCCTGAGTTTGGAGTTGATCATTTAGTCTGACAACATGGTACTCAGGATTTCGTTGAATGATACTTATGATTCTCTGTGGAGTCAAATTCTAATCTGAAATGCACCTCTGAATACTTTTGTTGTTTCTGTTTGGGAGCAAGTCACTGAAAGAGTGTCTCAACAGATTTTTTGAGGCAAAGTGTATAATCCAAGTTTGGAGTTCACACCACCGGTTTTGACTGGCTGATGTGATTTGTGGATTCAAGTTAGAGCAACATGAATTTGACTCATGGTACAACTTGAATAGGATATCTTACTCTGGGTTTGAAACAAATAGAAGATACAAATACAATAACAGGAAAGGGATTTACCTAAATTAACCTCCCTAAGTTTCAAATATAAGCATTCTGAGGTTCGCAAAGAATAGACACTCATGAAGGAAAAAAGACATCCACCAGCACAAATAACCAAGCAGGTATGGCATTCAGGCTATGACAATCGTCTAAGATAAACACAGCAAAATGGAGTGACTTTTTGGAGGTTGTTTAGACTGAAAAATACTGCTGTTTTTAAAGGAAGAGCTCTCTCCGTTTTATCATAATGATCTGATACAGTGTTTTTTTGTTTTTTTTAATAATTCAAAGCCATTTTTTTCAGAGCAGATATATTAAGGATACTGTGTCAATGATGTTTTCGCATGACAAATTATCCTCATTCATACTCATGGAAGAAGAATCTTTTATCTTTGTCTATCTGAACAAATAATGGTTCACTGTAAGACTAAAGCATTGGTTACATTGTGTAGAGATTTAATACATCAAAAATTCAGCATGGATAATTGCAGAATATTTGTGATTTTTAATGCCCTCAGAACCTCCTCATCAAGGACAGTATCTTTCCTGCTTATGTGTGTTTATGTCTCCACTGATGCTTTGCTTTAAACTCACTTTCTTTATTCCAGAAACATCTGTTCAAGAATCACGTGCTTTATACCTGTAGGATAAATCTAGACCTGAAATACTACAGTCTCTGCTTTGCTGCATAAGTTATTCTATATTTTTTTAATTGTGCAATTTGCATATAATTTTTTCCTACCTAGCCCTAAAATACCTGAAGGAACATCAGAGATAACGTGTGATGAACTGACCACAGCTCCCATTCCCCATCCCCCTGTGCTGTGCAGGGGGAAGAGGTGGAGAATCAGGAAAAAGTTAAGCCTGGAAGGGTGGAGGGCTGCGTGGAAGGGGTTTTTAAGGGTGGAGTTTACTCCTTATCATCCTACTATGATTTGATTAATAAGAAATGAAACTAATTTCCCCAAGTTAAGTCTGTTTCCCCCCTGTTGGTAACTGGTGAGTGACACTCCCTGTCTTTGGCTTGACTCATGAGCTTTTTGCTGTATTTTCACTCCTCTGTCCAGCTGAAGAGGGGAGAAATAGAGTGGCTTTAGTAGGCAGCTGATGTCCAGCCAGGGTCAAATCCCCACAACTAATTACATTATTCAGCCTTCTTATTTCTTAATTTTTCTTTCACACAGAAGACCATGAGCATCTTGAGGCATGAAATTAATTTAAGAGAAATTGCATACACAATAACATTTAAAAAAGCACGTATAAAAAACATGCTCAAAAATCCAAACTAATAAAATTTAACAATGCGGGTGAAAGGACTATAATGCTTTTATTTTAAATGTTGAGCTGTTACTGGTAAAAACAAGTATCATGGCAGGATGCAAATGAGGAGAAGAAATTGAATGACAGAAGTAATTTTGATGGAAAAATGTTAAAATATGAGAATCAGGACAATGGATAAATGAGGTGTTAAAGCAGTGTTTGTGTCTTAGGTGAATTGGAGATTTATATGCAGAGAGGAGAAAAAAACCAAACACATGGATATGGAGATAATACAAGGGGAAAAGTAGGAATTTTGTAGGACAATGAAGTGTAGGATACTGGAAAAGGGTAAAGAATCTGAAAAATGGAATTAACAGAGACACGGCAGGTCCCTTTTCTGCCTGTGGATTTTCTGACAAGTACAGCAATGTGTGCCTGCACATTGGTCCCAGTTGTGTGGCAATTGTTGATGCTGTTGCAGGCAATGGATTACATTAACTTGGGGATAGCAGTGAAACAGATTCTCATCACTGCTAAAACAGCTTTTTGTGAAGGCTTGAATCACTTTGCCACACCAGTTTCTAATTGCCTCATTGCTATCACTTAGCCAAGATTTCAAACATTTTGTCTCATCATTATTTCCTTAATATCATTGCCAGACTCACTAATTGGATGCTTTGAATATGCCTTTACTGTGCCCTAAGGTCATTTTATCATACATTTATATTCTTCACCACAATTGATGAATACAAGCAGAATTTTTAATCTTCACTCCTTTCATGGCATTTATTTTGCACTGGTGTCAAATAACTTGATCTTTTTGAATTACACAACACTGTGGCTCATGATTTCTTACTAATTTTCTAAACAAAAATATTGAATTGTAAATTGCAATTGCTGAAATTGTAATCAGATAAAATCTGCTTTATTTTACTATTTCATCCTCTTGCAAATACAAATAAAACTGGGAAATAATTTTCCAGAAAACATGTGTGGACCCCTCCTGTTACTTCTTGCTAAACAGACCCTGAAATAAAAGCCACTTCCCTGATGATATTCTCCAGACTTCTCACTTTATCCCCATGGTCGAGAATCTGGAACCACTAGGAAACAGCTGTGCTATCAAAGCATTCCTGTACAGAAGTCTCAAACACATCAAAAATACCAAACTGGAACTCAGTGTTCAGGAAAATTATTCTGAGCATGTACACATCAAGCAACAGTTAAAACTGCATTTTTTAATAGAAATTGAGGAATATTCCTATTCTAAAGGACCCCCAAAATTACTGAAAAGTCAGCAAAGTGGAAAGAGAGAGTGGGTAGTAGCAAGTCCCTAAGAAAACACTGCATACTACTAGTAGCAACTGGACTTAAATGGGATGAAAATAAATAAATAAATGGAATGTGTTTGATTATTAAGGACATCAATTTTATTTGAATGATATTAATTTTTACTGTAGGGTTCTGGTGATGGTGATTAGCAGCAATTCCTTTTAGCCTGATGTGCAGGAAAATGTGTGTGTACTTCTAGAAAGCAAATTGTACAGGGTTAAGGAATCTGGCTTCAAGGCATCAAATACGTTTTTTTCTTAATCTGTAATTTCCAAAGCACTAAGTAATCAGAAAAAAAAAAAAAAGAGAACTGGAATAAGATCAACTTTTTGAGACCATATCTGTGCATTTGCCCTTTCTATCCTTTCTGTTATTTCTCCCATATTCTAGAGAAATATGCAATTTGGAATTAGTAAAACCAAATCAAAATCACAGAAAAGGAGAATTTAGAGGAATTCACCTACTAACAGATCATTCAGCCAGTGATTTCTTTTAACTTAGCATCTCAAACTCTATATTTAAGTTCACAGTTTGGAAAAGACCTTAGACGTCTTTTATTCATCCTTCTAGTCAAAACAGTGTCAGCTACAAGGTCATACAGGTGGCTCAGGGCTTTGTCCAGGGTGGTCTGGAGAACCTCAGGGATGGAGTCTGGGAAACCTCTCTGGACAACCTGCTCTATTGTCTACCTGTCCTCAGGTGTCAAGTACAGATTAAACAGGACAGATCCCGGGATAACCCTCATCAATATTCCACTTGTTAATGGGCTATGGTTAGGGTAGGAATAACTGCATCACTCTCTCAGCTGAACCATCAAGTCAGTTTTGGACAAACATCTGGGCCATAAAACTGTGATTTGAACACAAAAGTATTGTGGAGAAAAGTGTGAAAAGCTTTGATAAAGTCAGAGTGAATGGTATTTTATTGAGCACGTCTTACATGAGGAATGGCTGAGAGAATTGGGATTTTCAGCCTGGAAAAGAGAAGGCTTGGGGGTGACCTAATTGTGGTTTTCCAATACCTGAAGGGAACGAACCAGGATGATGGAGAGAGACTATTTACAAGAGCCTGGAGTGATAGGACAAGGGGTAATGGCTTCAAACTGACAGGGAGTAGGTTTAGAATAGATATTAGGAAGCAATTCTTCCCTGTGAAGGTGGTGAGGCACTGGCACCAGTTGTCCAGAGAAGCTGTGGATGCCCCATCCCTGGAAGGATTGAAGGACAGTCTGGATGGTGCTCTGAGCAACCTGGTCTAGTGGAAGGTGTCCCTGCCTATGGCAGGGAGCTGGAACTGAGTGATCTTTAAGGTCCCTTCCAACTCAGGCCATTCTATGATTCTGTATCTGTTACTCTTCCTTAATTCACAGACCAAGGAATTTTACCATAGAAGGTAATCAGACTGGTTAGGCATGATTTACCCTTTGTAAATCCATGATTGTTCCCCACCACCATATTCTGCTCGATGTATGGAAAAATACATTCCAAAGTAGATTCCTGCATGGGACTGAAGGGTAGCTGACCAGCCTGCAGTTCTCTGGGTAAATTACTTGGCCATTTTTTGAAATGAATGTGACATTTACCTTCCCCCATTCATCAGAGGCGTTCCTGTGATTTGCATGCCCTTTCAAATGTGATAGTGGCTTTGCAAAGACCAGTTCTGTCATCACCTTTGGATGATTTCATGGACTTGTGCTGGTCATCTTCACTCACAGCTGGACAACCACTGCTTCACTGCACTAAAGCCTCCCTGGACTTCAATGGGACACATGCAACAATTCATCCTTTAATACTCCTGTATTTCATACATCTTCTTGTAGCATAGGTGGCCATAAATGGGTATCCCTCTAATCTCAGAGCTGTGAGTAGACAGGGAAAGAATTTAACTACACAAGCTATGAGAAACATGATAGACTTTTTCAAATAATAGTTTGTGTAGAAGCATTAAAATAACCTTCAAAACAACATGGTGTTTTTAAGCAGGGTTTCAGAGACCAAGCACCCCAAATTCCTACTAAAAAACATGTGCACACAAACACTGGAATAAATGAAAAAGGAGAGAGATAACTGTTCAGTACTATTCTATGATAGAAAGAATAATATGAGCAATTTAACACCAAATTAGCAACTTGGAGTACCCAGTAGTTAATTCCTGAAAGAGCGAATGAGAGGAAAGATGCAGGAATTTTTCTGTAGAGTCATCTTTAAATAGATCTGAAAAGCATTACTAAAGTGATTTTTTTTTATTATTTTTGTGTAAAGAAATGTTGTGTAAAGAAATGTGTAAGAAATTATATTTCTTAGCACACTGAGATGTTTTTAAAAGCCTTAAAGAAGGTTAGGACAGAATAAGAATCTATTTACAGCACTAAGCACAACAACATCACCATTCAAGCTGCCAATCTTCAGAGCCCTCTGACAGTCACTACTCCTTCAGAATCTGGAGCTAAGTTATGAAATTGTTCAAAGGGCACAATGATCCAAGTATTTCCACTCTGTTCAACACTTCAGGGGTTGAATTTTTGTCTAGAATAAAGTGAAAAATATCAAATATTATACAAACAAAGTAAAAAAGGTTTCCTTTAATGCTTTGTTAATTAATAATTCTACATTCTTCCTGACATATTAATCTGTGTGATTTATTACAGTAGGGAAGGCAAATACAGAGAAATGGAGAGAAATCCCAACAGCAAATTCATGCTAAGTCCACTGTTATGATAAAAAGATAAGAATCTTTCCTAAGGAGTCTGTCTATAGTGAGATAGGTTTGCTTTAAAATTTAATATCAGCTTTTATGATTGAAAGAAAAAACTGAAATAAAACATGAGCATAAAGGAAAGAAATTATACAAAAAATTACTATAATTATGAACATCAAAGTTATTTATCAAAACTCCATCTTCTTTATGCAAATTATTTTCCCAACAGATTATTCTGAATAGGATGAAGCCATCTCAGTCATGAAAGAAAACTAGTGTTTTCCTGTTCCCTGATAATTAGTCATTCATATTTAGATAGCCTTCATTCACTGTTGCACAGGTGCCTCAACCTTTGCCACACAATGTTGAGCAGTATTTAAAGAAATACTTTTTGAATACTTGCATAGGAATAATAGAAAACTGTATTAACAGCTTAATCACCCTGCTCTCTCTGAACAAGAGATCTGTCATGTGAAATTAATCTTTTTTTTTTTTTTTCTCAGAAACACGCACAAAACAGTTCTGACACTAAAATATGACAACGTTGTATCAGCAAGCCTGCTTCAGCAGCCCTGGTAATTTAACACCCTATTCAGCAGATATTTAATTTCTGTGGCTGTTGGCCATGAAGTTTCAGTGAACTTCTATGGATTGGCACCTGCAAAGCTTAATTCCCATTCCATAAACGTAAATTCCTGCCTTCCTCATTGCAGATATGTTAACTGCTGATTCTGGCTACAACTCTCCAGCATGTCCTATTCCCATAACTATATACAGCAGTCAGCATTACATGTCCATCAGAATTATGAACTTATCTTCAGATAGACCACAAGCAATGACATATTCGTGGGAGGAAAATAAATTAAGAATAATGGAAATACAGATGTGCTTGGAGGTGTTAAAACTGAAAAAGGTGCCCTGATCAGTGTACTTTCATCTGCAAAAGTTATTTACTTAAGCCTACAGGAAGTGGATATTAGAAAAAAAAAATTTGCTGTGAGGGGTGACCCATCCCTAGGAGTGTTCAACGTGTGACAGTGCTCTGAGAAGCCTGGTCTGGGAAGGCGTCCCTGCCCATGTCAGAGAGGTGGAACTAAGTAATCTTTAATGTTCCTTCCAACCCAGGCCATTCTGTGATTACGATCTTCCATGAGCCAGGATCTTCTAAAGGAGAGGTGTTGTTTGGCTGCTTCCCTGCCCCAGTAATAATGAAATGAACTTTACTCTCCCACTGATGCTGATTTAGTGCATCAAGAGTGGTTTAGGCTAGACAGGGAGTTTACAAAGGATTCAATAAGAGGAGAATGTTTCTGATTTCCAGGATGTCTGGTTGTGTGAGATGGTTTAGTGTTTACTATTATTTTATATATGACTAGGGGAACTCAAAAAGCGAAACAGGCTTACCTTAAAATTACAAAAGATAGTTTATTCACACACATTAAAAAAAAAAGGAATAAGAGGAAAAGAAGCAAATGAAAAAAAAAAACAAACCTTCAAAACACCCTCCTTTCTCCCCCCCAAATATTCACCTTCTTACTTACAGCATAAAAGGACAAAACCTGTAACTTCAATTAGGGATACCATTTAAAAATAATCTTCCATCCATTCCTTTAGGAAAAGTCTTTCTGAGTCTTATGGAGATTACACTTCTACAGATCCTACCTATGGCTGCTGCCCAATCACTGCACACAGGTCATAAACTGATTATTTGGGTATTAAGAATGCATCTTCTATCATCAAAACCAAAATTTCTTTCTATCTCCAAAAATCATCTTTATCTCAAACTACAAAATCTCCTTTTTCCCTAGGAGCGAAGGGCTTCACATCACTTCCAAATAGAACCATGCATTTCTCCCCCTGGAAACAGCATTTATATGTTACAGGAAAAGAAGGTCCATTCTCCTTAAATACAGAAATGTTACAGCCATATAGGCTACTCCTCTTCCTTTTCTCGAATAGTCTCTCGACTCTTTCTTCTCTGACTCCATTTCATGGTATGCCTTTTTAAGGTTCAATCACTTTGCCTTGTCTTCTCTCCAGGGAAAAAGGTCAGTGCTTTGAAAAGTTCATCTGTGGCAAGGAAAGAGTTAAACATGCCCGAGGCTGCGCTGATCACGAGGTGCCTGCCGCGGGAGCTGCGAAGAATTCCAGGCCATGCTGCTGGGGAGTCGGTGGATGTTTCCGTCTCCATCCCTCGGTCTCATGGCGCGGGCCGCTCCCCTGCGCGGCTGCGGCTGCTGGAGGCTCGAAGGTGGCGGGTAGAGGAGGGAGAGAGAGACATCTCCCCCATCCNGGGCCTGGCCCGGCCCGGCCGGGGCACGCAGCAACCGCAGCACAGTGCTACTTCGTGAAATCCCAGGGCAGAAAGACAGAAAGGGCGCGGTGATTCACAATTTACATAGTTTCTCCAAAGAGTCGTTTTCCCTGTCCCCTCAATGGCTGAAAACAAACGTCAATCTCCAAGGGCGGGCTCCCCGCCCATAGATGCTCCTCCGCCCCCTAAAGGCTCCAAGGTCCTTGCAAGGTCATATTCCACTTTCAACCCATGACATTGTGCCATCTCAGCCACAAAACAACTTGGATTCTCAAATGTGAGTGATTTTAATCAGAAATAGTTGAACAGCACAATTCAAACTGTCATAAAATATCTTATTCACAAGATAAAAATATTATTTTCACTATTCTGTCTAACTCAGGATTAAAAGCTAATGAAATAACCAGTGGGAGAGAAGTCTGCTATTTCAATGTTTCTCACTTAAATAAGCATCATCCACTAATAGAAAATTTTCAATTGTCATCACCAACAACAATTGAAAATTGTCATCGCTCCACTATTAGTTAAAAAAAAGAGAAAGCATTAGCTAAATCACTGCAGGCTGATTTGCAAGGCTAAGGGTAGAGTTACATGAGATTATCACCAGATCACATTGACTGATATACAGGGGTACTCCTAGTTCAATGCTGTCAGTTTTTTGCAGTTTTGAAAGCCATTAAAAATGTTAAAATAATTAAATAAATACAAATTGTTGTTGTTGGAATGTGTAGAAAGAATTTCTACTATTTTTAAAATCTAGATTCTTAGATTCTGTTAGGTCTGTTCAACAATATGTGCATAGTACATTTTATGGTAGCAGAGATACTCAAATGAGCTTGAAAACACACTGATATGAAACCTTGAAACTACTTTGCTAAAGCAGGAAATTTGGCATGGTCTAATTAACCATGTAGAAACAAAAAATATGACACTGATAAACATTTGCAGCCAAAGTTTCACAGTGAAAAACTCTGCAAACACCTTTATTTCAGATGGTTGTCAGAGAAGTCTCAACTTAACAAAACTCCTCCAGCCTTAAAGCCAGGATAAAGAATGCATGAATTCATGCCTTTGCTAGTAAATATTAAAAGGGATGAGAAATTTGTGTGCTCTTACTAAATTGATATGGTTTGACCTCCTTAAAGAAAGGATATAGGTTTTGACTATACTTATTTTTTATTATTTTGTTAAACACCAGGACCATCTGCATTTGATTTCAAAAGTTTATAGTCACAGATCTACACTTCCTTCTTGACCATCACCCCAGTGTCACATGCCTGGCTGCTGGAAGATGAATGACTAGCAGAACAGAAGCAGAGCTGCACACCAGGAATGTTGAGTCTACATTGGCCTCTGGAAGTTTTTTGTCTATCCATTTGGCCAGGGCATATTGGCTAGCCAAAAGTTGTTTTTCCATATGAAACCTTTCACTGACTGATTTTGTGGTGGCTGGACCTTGGCTGGCTGCCAGGTACCCACCAAAGCCATCCTATTACTCCCCTCAGCAACTGCACAGGAGAGAGAATATCGACAGAATAAATATTTAGGTATAGATAAAGGACAGGAAGAGACCACTCACTGATTAATGTCATTGGCAAAACAGACTTGACTTGGGAAAATCAATTTAATTTATTACTAATCAAATCAGAGTAGGGTAATTAGAAATAAAAACAAATGTTAAAAATGCACCTTCCTCTCACCCCCTGCCTTCTTCACAGACTCAGCTTCACTCCTCCCCCCACAGTGGCATGGGATGATGGGGAATGGGACCTGTAGTCGGCTCATTATGGGTTGTTCCTGCTTCCTCCACAGTGGGAGGATTCCTCATACTCTTTCCCTGCTCCAGTGCAGAGTCCCTCCCATGGGACACAGTCCTCCATGAACTTCTCCAGCTAAAGTCCTTCCAATGGGCTCCAGTTCTTCATGAAGTGCTCCAGTGTGGATCTCCCATGGGGTCACAAGTCCCGCCAACAAACCTGCTCTAGAGTGAGCTTTTCATGGAGTCACAGCCTCTTTTGTGCATCTACCTGCTCCAGCAAAGGGTCCTCATGGGCTGGATTTCTCTTCTATCATGGACCTCTCCAGGCTGCAGGTGGACCTCTACCATGGTGCTCCTCTTTTGTCTTCAGGGGGCTTGCACAGCAAACTTCTTAAACAGTGAGGGAAGGCAGGAGTTAAGCACAGTGTGTAAGAGAGAGAGCAATCAAGTTTAAAACAGAAAATTCAAGAAGTTTAAAACAGAAAATTCACGAAATTCCATGGGTTTGACAAATAATATAGGTATCATTAAAATATATAGATATTCCCAGATAAAATGGAATTTGGGGTTCATTATTCTAGATCACTAATAGCTAGAAATTGAAAACTGTAACATAATTATTATAATTATATTAACTTTAATTGGCAATTCAATTTTCCAAAAACCTGCCTATCATCTTGTCTATGCACAGTAACTTGCCCTAATTTCAGACCTCAGCAAGAAAGCTCAAACTGTCCTTGCAGTGGTTAGCCTGGAAGAATATCGTAGGACTCTGATCCCCATAATGGTTAATCTAGGTGAATGCCTCTGTATTGTGGATGTCATGTGACTGCTATTTAGTCAATATCTGTACAGTCAGTTACAGTTTGTAGATATACCTGCAGTCAAACTGCATCAATCTTGAGTAAATATATAATATATTGTCTTGTTGCATGAAATATTATATGCACCTGTTCAGGAACTGCAGCTTTATTAATGAGGATATTAAAGTGCATGTCCAAGGGACTCTTCAAACCTAAGTGCATATTCTAGTCCTGACTGCTGTCACTGACTGAGAAATCTGTACTTTGACCAAGGCTCTGTCAGAATTCCAGGGATCTTTGAGCTGTGAACCTCACTGTGGTTAGGTTCTGTGCTGTGAGCTGTGCCCTGACCATTGATCCTTCTCATACAGCATCACCAGAATCAGAAATAAGATTTTATAACTGGTATCATCTTTTTGGGGATACTAGTTATCTGCATTGTTTGTTATCTGCATTTCTTATGGGATGTGAAAACAACTGACACCTCCTCAGGGCAAAGCAGCTCTTGAGCTTCTTGCTGTACACATAAGACCAGACCTCTGCCTCTGCGCTAGTAACCTGAACTAACCTAACTACAACAGATATGTGTTGCATTTTTTCCAGTCCTTCTACACAGCATGATGAACTCTGACAGTGAATCTCATCTCCACAGCCCACTTCTGAGTGGTAGCCGCAATAATAAGGAACTGTGACAAGGTGTGCAGTGGGATATTTTTTGAATCGGGAAAACCCCTCAATTTTCTATAAGACAATAAAATATACCATTGCATGCACTTCAGCAAAAAATTCACAACCAGGCCTTCAGTGTCTCTTTTTTTTTCTTAACTCCTGGAAAATGAACAACATGCTGAAGCTCCATTTTAACTGTTTTTCCTCATTAATTTGGCCTCATTTCACAAATGCAGACTGGTTTTGCCAAGCTTTTATACACTGCTTTTACTTTCCCTCTCCAGTGTGCCAATAAAAGTGTTTTTTCATCTGAAGTCTTCTATTTATTGCTTTCAGTGTCACTTAAAGGAATAAATTTATCATGGAGCAAAGTGCAAGTCAATAAAGCAATGTACATATATCAGAAAAACTTTTTACGAGCTAAGGTAGCTAGTATCTTATAGAAAATAGAATTCTTTGAAATATACTGTAAGGTAATATTCTTAACTGTAGTTGTAAATTCTGCAGTGAACCAATAAAAGTGTGCTTTTATGCTCTAATGAATGTCAGTTTTAAATATCTTAGGATGCTTTAGCCTGTTTTAACCTCATCCCTATAGAATTGTTCCTTTGAATATACTAGAAAATACATTTTATCAATTTTTCCTCCAAAAATAATTTAAAAAAAAATCTTTGTTGTTAGTTGGGCTTCCACAAAAAATCTGTAATGAAGACCTCTATATCCTAATAACTCCAGACTCACTAAATCTATATGATTACATAAAATAATGACCTGGAGGGGAGCTATTGGAGTAAAATAGATATCCAGAGCTACTTAAGCTGTGTATCTTCTCCTGTTCTTCTTCTGGATGGCTCAGCATAAGGCAGAATGATCCATGCTCTGTCCAGAACCTTACCTTAATGGAGTGAACCTTTGGCTACTTAATGCAATTGGCAGGAAGTTTTCACACTTTTTTTTTCTTTTTTTTTTTTTTTTTTTTTTTTTTTTTTAAGATGTTTTACTGGCAATTTGAAAAAACCCAGACAGTAAAGAGATCCTTTGGTGGACTTATCTCTTTGTATGGGCTGAGTGGTTGGCTAGACAACCTTCAGGCTGGCTTCTGTTAAAAATTTTGACAGAACCATCTGAAGTGAGCATTAAGAGCGTACTGAAAAATAGGCAGATGAACAGGCACACGTATACTTGTGAAGTAAACTGCATGGCAGTATGAAAAGCAGAAATGGCCTTGGCTCTGTGTAAGCCCCATTCAGCAGTAACAAAAACATCTCTGTATTATCTGGTCTGTGTTCAGCACAAACCCAAAACACTGCCCCACACCAGCCTCTATGGAGAAAATTAACTGTACCCCAGCCAAAACCAGTACAAACTCTTAGAGTTCCCTTTAAGATAGTGAATGGTATCCAAGACTTGGGTATTGCAAATAGCTTCTCTCAGACAGGCCATATGGTCCTGCCACACCACACCGATTTCAGGATTCTGGATACGCTGTGAATCGGTAACTTTCAGATTACATTTGTGCGGTTCACATGCCAAACAGTGTTTTGTTTGGATTTTATTACAAGCAGTTCTGTCAGAGCATGCTTAAATCTGAAAGCCAATTTACTTTTTCTTCCCAGCTCATGCATTTTCCAGTAGAAAGGAGGTCTCTGGTGGCCTAATTTCACCCCTGCTCAAAATGGCACTAGTCTTGTCCTTAATAAGGGCTTCAATCTATGCAATTTTACAGAAGGTGTAAGAGATGAGGAGATTACACATATAAAGGCAAATATGTTCTGGCAAAAGGACTGACAACCAGATGTAAATCGTTTTTTTGGACTGGCAAAACAGCAGGAAAGAAAGAAGAAACAACCTACCTGGCGATATTAGCTCCATTTAGATGTGCAACAAGAACACTCAGATAAAGCTAAATCAGAAGTCTTTTCCCCCAATCACTTTTCTGACAATTTCAGAATTACACCAATTTTGTGTAGTTTGACTGTGATCTGTGCACATTCATCAGGTTTTTTTCTAGAGTGTTTAACACCTCACCTCATTTAGTAGTGAATTTATTTTTTGCTGTTATTATTTCTAGTTCTCCTGAACCTGACATTTTTTTCAGATTGAACTTATTTGTGCAAATGGCATGCTGCACACAGTCTGTAAGTATACTATATAATTATTAAAAAATATTTTAACTAGTTAGCATTATGGTAAGAGTTTAAACACTGCAGTGACTAAACATGTAAATATTTAGCAGCTAACTTATGAATATTAAATATTGACATTTTCTAATATTGAGGACAATAGAAAAACAGAGCTGTTTTTACTACCTTATCTACCAGCTGGAGAGGTTGTCAAGATTTCCAAGTGCCTGATGATGTCCAGTGACACAGCTCTAAAAGTCTAAAAATTACAAGCTAACCTAAATGGCAGAAGAATGGAGACTTTTTTTTTTCTTTGAGGAGAAATGAGGCTGACTAATTTGCAGAAGAAATTTGCCAAGAGGGTATTCTGCTATAATGTTCTGCTTTGACTATGGAAGTGAAACACAATGTCTTAGCAAAGACAATACAGATAAAATACTGCTGATAAAATAGAAGCAAAAAGATCCTCTGTGCAAGCAGATACTCATCAGCTCTTTACTGGAATGATTTGTGCTCAGCATTATTATTTGTGCTGCTCAGCTGCCCAGCTCTGATTGTTTTTGTCACCCCTTTTGCTAGGATGATCCAGAAGGAAATCTTGCCTTAAATCAGATGCTTCTTTTAAAAGAAAACACTGATAACTGGTATAAGAGCAGTACTGTCAATCTTACTTTGCTGATTGGGATCTGAAGAACTGCTAGGTACATTTCAGGGTGCTGGAAAAGCTAGAGATGGAGCCCATCTCAAACCTTGGCCACAGTGACAAACCCACCCTTTCCTATAATTGGACAAGACAAGGAGGAATGTTTTCAAACTTAGATTAGGTTTAGATTAAATATTTAGAAATAAAAAATACTGTGAGGATGGGGAGGTGCTGGCACAGTCGGCGCAGAGAAGCTGTGGCTGCCCCATCCCTGCTAGAGTTCAAGGGCAGGTTGGATGGGGATCTGAGCAATTTAGTCTGGTGAAAGCTGTCTCTGTCCACAGCAGGGGAGTTAGAACAAGATGATCTTTTAAGTCCCTACCAACCCAGGCCATTATCAGTAATAATGGTGGGTTGAAATGAGATAGGAGCTTTGGGTAATATTTCTGAGCAAACATAAAAGAATAAAGAGAAGAGAAGGTGAAAATCTCTCTGCTGAGCACAACAAAGATGTGTAACAAACCCTTGGGACCTCAGCACGTGCTGCAGTTCCAGGGCACACTTCACTGAACGTGAAGTACAGTCTGACCCAGCACCAGCAATGGACCACTCTGCCCGGTGGCTGGGAAGCTTCTGAAGAGCTGCAGAACAGATCTCTGAGAAGCAGAGTGACACATTCTTAAGCCTCATTCCAACCCTTAAATTCCTGGTTGTGTTCTCCTAGAAACAAGCCTAAGGCTAAAAGTCTTCCAGAAAAGGGTTGCATATGCTATTTTGCTATTGCACTGCAATTTTAGTTTCATGCAGGATTTGTCCTTCTGATCTTCCTGCAGCTGTCATTGTGTTTAATCTTTGTCATACTGTTGTCACCTGAAATGGGCCATAGACAAGAGTAGAGGCTCAGAAATGGGAGGAAAAACTTCAATTGTTTTGATTTTCTTAGTAGGTGACTCCACTGCAGCATTCAGTTTCAGGTTAAATATTTTGCTTTCATTATGAACTAGAAGTAAGGAATTACTGATCAGTTCTGAAATGAAAACAAACATCTGTACTTATACATTTGTCGTGTTCTTATCATAATTATTGGTCTTGAGTCTTCTCATTTACACTTCGTCTTAGGACTTGCAGGTAGAAAAAATTAGACTATTCCTCCAGAGGGAAAAATCTGTTTTCTTATCAAGTCTATTTAGATTGTCAAAATTAAATCCACAGCATGTAGGGAAGTCTATATTCCATAAAAGCACCTTCTCTAACTCCAGTACTTTTTATGACCACTTGGTTCACCTTTGCTCTCTTCCTCTCTTTCACAAAGATGACGTGAGTAATGATTAATATATTAGCTCTGGTACTATGAATGCTACAGCAGACTTACAGCATAATTCTCTTCCTCCTTAGAGAATTGATATTTTTATTCACAGCACAAGAAAACCTAGTCTGTGTCCAGAATATCTTTTCCCTATTTCTGTTTCTTTATTTGGTGTTTTGATGCAATAAATTGATTAGATAGACTAGCCAGCAGTTTTATAATCCCGTTCTGAGCCTACCAGAATTAATTAATGTTCACATAATACTATTCAGGAAGTATGTTTCAAAAAGCAGAGTAGTCATTATGATATAATTTTCAAGGATGCAACCCGCATGGTATAATTGCCAGCAGTTATAGGGACAGATCTGCCTTTTTTGCCCATATTGCAAATGTGCACCACAGCTCTCAGGTGAGGAGGTGTCCCGAGTGCAATGTGTGGTCTCGTGTAAGGTTCTTTTCCCTCACCAGATCTAATTTCCCCTGCCCTGGTTATCAGTGTTATGTCAGTGAGTTCAGAGGGAGTTCAACAACTACACAATGTGTCTGGGCCCAGTGAAATGGGAAATAGCATCAACTGGCTTCACGACACCATATGCCAGGTATGCTCAGGTCCAGTCCCAACATAGTCTGGTCTTCAATACAGTCCTTTGCAAAGGTCTTGAGACAGTTTTGATCCAATTCTCTTGCCTCAAATAATCCAAAGTTAATAAAAAGATGTGAAAGTGTATCTAGAGACTGCTTCAGCACCTTGTTTCCTGTTTGGTAAACATTTCTCAGCATCCACAACAGAAATAACTTGATAGTTGCACTTACAGACTGCAAAACTGGGCTTTATGTCCACCTTGTCCAGCTTGTTTTTGATACTGCACTTTTACCTGGTCTGTCCCACCACAAAAGAGGAAGAAAACCTCAGATTTTGCTAGTGTGCAAACACAAGAAGCTTTCATCAAGGACTTACTAGCACACCCAAAATTTCTTTGAATTTATTGCCAAGGTCAGTTCTGAAGGGTTTTGTCTCAGTCTGATCTCTCTACACCCTAAAAGTCAGCCAATGATGACTCAAGTCCTTTTTATTACCACAGCCTCATTGAGCTTCCCAAGTTTACCAGTGAATCAAAGGGGCACCTGAGGTACTTAAACGCAATGAAATTCTGAATACTACAAGATTCTGGAATCCATGGCATGCCTATGGATGATTTCTTAATGTCCTGGTTGCAGAGATTGGGCAGAACACAGTGCCATGTGGGCAGAGCCAAGTGGAAATGAGAGACTTTGGGATGACCTGATTGCAGACCTCCTGTACCTGAAGGGAGCCTACAAAAAAGATGGAGATAGAAACTATTTACAAGGGGAATGGCTTCAAACTGACAGTGAGTAGGTTTAGATTAGATTTTAGGAAGCAATTCTTCCCTGTGAGGGTGGTGAGGCACTGGCATTGGTTGCCCAGAGAAGCTGTGGGTGCCCCATCCCTGGCAGTGTTCGAGGCCAGGCTGGAAGGGGCTCTGAGGAGCATGGTCCAGTGGAAGGTGTCCCTGCCCATGGCAGGGGTTTGGAGCAAGGTGTTGTTTAAGGTCCCTTGCAACCACTCCATGATTCTATGGGGATTTTTTGGCATCAAGGTGACATTTAGAGAATGATCTTCTTCATCAAAATAGAAAGTCTGGAAGTAAACCAACATTTGTATTCCTTTGCCACTTTTGTTTTGCACGTTGCATCTGCAGCGATACACGTTAATACTGCCCACCTGAAGAGCTCTATAGCTCTGAGTGCCTGAAACACATTAACAGTATTGCAATGAGCTAAGGCATACAAATCATTGTTAAAGGAAAAGTGGTTGCCACAGCACTGGGATAGAGCTAAATGTGATCTTCAGAGGCTATTAAGTTAATGCTGTATCATATCGAACAAAGAAAAGTTAGCCACTGATGATTCATGTCCTTTCCACCACAGCTTAATAAATGGATACAGAAGTTATATTGATTTTTATGGATGAGCAAGTAGATCTGAAATCTGAAAACTTGATGAAATATAAATTATGGAAGTTGGACCATGTGTGATGATCTCATAACTGAGAAGTCTATCACTTGAAAAAAGTATGTTAAACTGCAAAGGATTATTTTAGCACACCATCACAATATGTTTGTTTCTTCTTTATTTTTATTTTTAATACAGTTTATCAGACTTTTTCTTATGCCCACTGAGATTTTTTGAAGCCTTGACTGTAGCTTCAGAAAGCTCTAATGTGGAATACCTAGTTTGTCATAAAGTGGAAAGTATTAATGGGAAAGTAGCATTGTGAAAAGGGCAACTTCAGTCACTAGCCCAGAAAGAAGAAATATGAAAAAAAACTAAGTGGGTTTTTTTTTTGGTTTTTTTTTTTTTTTTTTTTTTTTTTTTTAAATGAGAATTTGACAATCAGCTTCCAGATTCATCGTAGCAAGAATCATGAGGAAAAAAAATCATTTTACCAGATATTTTCTATATAATAGTTTCCTCTGGATTTACTTTGTGGAGAATTTCAACCATTATGCTTGCATAGATTAATGCTTACAACAAAGATTTATTCCTATAAAATCAATTTTCTATTTCATAACACAGAAGGGAAATCTCTTGAACTTGTATCTCAAATAGATTTTAACCAAAATTAAGAATTTTCCTAAATAACTTTTGGCAGCTTGTACTAGAACTGTGAAATTATTTGGTTTAGTAAAGGCCTAAAGATGAAAGCAGACCCTCTTGCTTATTTTTCTGTGCTTTACATGGTCAGATCAAAAATATTAAACAGGAGAGTATTGAATCATCAGAAATGTTACTGTACAGGTTATTCATAGGTCAAGAAGGTGCAAAAGGGAATTTAGCATCCTTATGTTTCCTGACGTCTGCAAATTAGTTTGAAAAGTCAATGAGGAGCTCTTGGAACCTTTTAAAATAGAGGATATTCTCCTTAAGCTCATTGTTCATGTTTCACTGTTTCAGTTCTTTTCCCTTCATACCCCTGGAGGATGGCAGTGTAGGGGCACTCTAGGAAGCAGCAGTGAGGCAACATTTTTTGCTCAGTTTTTATCAGCAAGGCTTTTAAGCTATTGGCATTATTTTTTAAATAGAATTTTGTCCATGACCTTATTCACATCGACTACAGAAGAATCCACCCCTCTCCAGAAGACCACATCATGTGTCTCAAAACCCTCCCAGATACAGCTCCATGAGGTCATGGCAGCCTGGGAACATATGTTAGATATTTGGGAACAGTTCTGTGGCACCATGTTGATCAAGATCAATAAAGACACAAAGAGATACTGAGTTTGTATCATTTGTGGGAAGACAATTCCAAAGTCGGGTCATTCAAGCCAGCAGCAAGCACCTCATGGGCCTCAAGGCAAGAAGGGCAAGGTCTGTGGCACACATGTGATGAGAATAGGATGCTTTGAGATTTTTCAGATTTTGTTTGTAACATCTAGATCAGAAAAACTAGATTTAAGATGTTCAGATACTCAAAACTCCTGAAGTGCAGTTCCTATAGCTGACAGAAGAACCTCTCATTTCTAGCCTCTGTGTTTCGAGATGGAAAACTATTTTCATGTGAATGGAAAACTGAAGAACACTTAAGGAGGGACAAGAAAAGCAAAATTTAAAGTAAATTTCCACTCAGATATTCCTACAGCAAAGCTGTTGCAAGTTCTAAGATACTTTGTGATTATATTAATTTCCCTAACATGCTTAGGAGACTGTTAGAAATAAAGTACCTTACAGCATACGTAATTTATCTCATACCTTTTTCTGATGTTTTTAACAACTAGACAAGAGCAATTATTTCCTGAGTTAATTCAGTACCACAGCATACCCACAGCTAACTAAGACCACTAATTCCACCACAGTCCCCATGCATCTGCTTGGCTGCAATTCCATAGTCCATCTTACTAAAAAAACACTCTCGGATTTTGCATATTAGGCAGCTGGAACAGCCACAAACACTAAGATGTTTTGCATTTAATGATTTAATAAATTTTGCTCCCTGCTCTCTACAGAGAGTAATTGTGTGCAACAAACACTGGTGGAGTAGAAGTTGGGGCAATAAAGAGGGATAAAAGGGACGTAAAGCAGCATCCAAAGGAAAAGATTCATCTAGTGAGAGATCATGAGGTACTGAAGTTATCTCCATGAGTGGGAAATTTACTTCTAACTTGAAGAATAACAAATATTTAAACATGAAAGCAAGAAAAGTAAAGGATAAAACTGTGTGGTTCTGTTGGGAGTTGGAGTGCTCAGTTTGAGTGCAAGACAGGAGACCAGCCTCATACAAAAATCCAGGAAGAAAGGAAAGGAGAATCTACAAAGAAAGAAGAGGAAAATAGCCTGATATTAATTAAAAAAAAATCTATATACAGAGGAGTAAGAAAGTAGCAGTTTTGTGTTTACAGGTGAAAAGACACTTTCCTGCCATGCCCTTGAACAACAGTAGGCACAAACTTCCTCTTTTAATTATTTGTTTAGCTTTATTTCCCCCCAGAAATAAACAAGTCTACCCAACCAAACAATCCAAACATTTAAAAAAGGAACAAGTACCTATACCTCGATAAATTGGCTAAAGTTGAGCTAAGAAGATATGGCAATCTAACATTCCTGATTGTATCACTTATGCCTCTAGAACTCTTAAAATTCCAGAAAAAAACATGGATATATGCACCAAATGACATGACTAAGGTTTTTCCTGTTTTATGGCTGAAGTAGCTTGTACAGAACATAGGAATTAGTAGGTTTTTGCATTACTTTGTGACAGATAAACTCGTGCTTACTTGATTATTTTACAGATATCACTATTTCAGTTGTGGGGAATACTATAATATGTATACACATGTAGAATATGCACCATTACATTACTATATAACTATATATATGTCTATATGAGATATATATATTATATAATACAATAATGCATATTCTCTGATACTTGACACATTTGCATCTCCCATAAACTAATTGTTAAAAAACAGCTTTCAAGCTTTTTCTACTATTGAAGTAATCCTAATTAATCAACAACTCCAAAAGAACAGATATTTTCTCCGTAATGTGAGCTTTCAAAGGTGGATGAAAAGGTTTTCTGTTGTTGCCTATAGTTATAGTTTAAAATCTCATGAGCAGTTCTACTACTCTGATGCTTCCAAAGCTAAGTTGACCAAGGCTGACTCCATAGTAACTTTTAGCCTTTATTCTTCTATTTTACCATTATTACTTATTTAATATTATTTTGCTGATCTATGAAAAGCTTTTATTGTTAGCTAAGTAGCATATTTACTTCACCAAAGTCCTTGTTAGCAGTATTTTGATAAAAAGAGAATTCAAACACATTCAGAGACACTGGCCTTTGCTTGGGAAGATGATCCAAAAAGGTTAGGAGTAATCCTTAATTTTCACACCTGTGGAACTGTCCATATGATGGAAGCTTTGTTGGCAATACTAAATCAGCAGTTTCACTACATCCATTCCCTAATAGCTGAATTGCTCTACAGCTCATTCGCAAAACTGAAGGCGAGGGTTTATGCCACATACAGAAGAGTGGCCTGGTGACTCCAAAAGAAATAACAAGCATTGTAATCAGTTTTCTGCAGCAAATTTCCTCCAAGAGAACATGAAGCAATTTCCATTCCATTTCCTCAAGATACTACCTGTCATTTGATGTTCAACTCTGGAGAGCTGAAGGCATTCCAAGTTTGGAAACTCATAAAGCCGTGGGTCAGTTTGTGCAATATAGTGCATGACAAAAATCGTTTTAATGAGCAGATATCCTTAAGGTATGCCACATATTTAAAGTCAGAGAATGCATCGCACAAGCTTATTACACAGAGCTTTCTTTTGTTGTACCAAGTGCAGCCAGCACTCCTGGACTGCCAGTGTTTGTTTTTTTACTTTGGTTTACTTAAGATAAAGGCTCTCAGATGTCTGTTTTCGAAGTAGCATCCTGGATAGTATATCCTCTTGCAATAAAAATAAGCTTTGTCAAATGTTCTAAAGAAACAGAATCTCCTCCTCTTCTATAAAAAGCTATATATTCTTTTCCAGGATTTTGCTAATCAAACTTTTCGTATAGGAATTTTTATGCCTTTCATTTCTAGATTTTTTTCTGTGATGCAGATTCTATCAGTTTTCTTTCCTTGAAAAAAATCTTCAGCCTTTGAAAGAACGGAAACTTTAATTCAACAATGTAGTCTCATGAGATTATTCAGTCTTCTCTCTAAGGATGAAGTAAAATCAACTGATTAGACTTTCTAGAGAGGATAATATTTTAAAAATTATCTCACACGTTATCCATTCAACTAGCTGATGCATGGTATTTTACATGGATTAACTTCCCCCTTCCACAAGTGCACTTCAAGAAGTTACAGGGATAAAGGAGGAAAACGGAACAATTTAAGAGCAGTAACATGTTCAGATGGTGTCAGTTGCCAAAGCTCAGTTTTGGACAGAAGCATGAAAGCTAAGTCTTCAGAGTTCTTGGCATCCCTAACATTGATTAAACCTCATTGGGAATGCAAGAACAGTACTTATAACTGGCACTCCTGCTTCTGCAAGGTAGGGAGGATCACAAATAGCTTAGCTCATGAAAAGAGGTACTACTATGTGTCTAGAAGAAAATGAATTCTCTTTCCTGCTGAATCAGCCACCTTGTTGCTGCAGAGCTGAATTAGCAACAATTGATATCTGCAACTGAATTAAGCCCAGCTCTCCAGGAATTAGAATCCTGAAACAGTGAAGAGTCGCTGCCACCATTACCACCATCTAAAATACTCAGAGTTGTGATCTCCCTATTGAAGGCAGATCTATGATGGAACAATCCCCTGAGGTGTAAGTAGTCTGCATCTGGAAAACCCCACCATTTGTTAGGACAACAGATCCAGGGAGGTCACTGGTTTAGTGTTACATGTTAGATTAGCACAGCAATATGACATTTGGGACAGTTTCTTGCAGAGCTTTGGCATCACAGCTCATTTTCTTCCAGTCAGAGAACTAGATCATGTTAATAATGAGCCATACTGTCTAGTCTTTTAAATGAAATGCTAAAAGGCCAGTAAACAAGGCAATGTAGGGTATGAATGAAATGCAATAATCTTGCTATGCTGAGAATTTTCCATAATTGAAATTTTAAAGATTACATATGCTTGATCTAACAAATCTACACTTGTAGGTTTTGCCTAATTTACATCTAGGTAGCAGCTGGACTTTAGTTTTTCTTCACCCCATCCTCTTCCTCTTTCTCAACCTGTACTCACACAAGCTACCCATCTTCATTATAGAAAACTTTCACTTTTAAGCTGCTTCAATATATAAAATTCCCAAATGTACTCAAGTCTGAGACATTGGCTGGTCAGACAGAAAGGCTGACATGGGCCTTGGGGTCCAGTCATCCACAGCTGAACCAGAAAAAGGAGGGCAGCAATCTGCTCATCACCTCCTATGCTTCCAGTGAGGGGCAGCTTTGGGGAGCTTCTGACCTGTAGGACTTGTGGTTAAAACAAAGCCAGAGCTGTGAAGGACTGTTTTGTGCAAGAAATGTGTTGTGTGTTGGGAAAGAAGACCAAGGTAGCAAAGGCAGCAGCACCTAACTGTCACAGTAGGACAAAAAATAAAGATGTTTGACTCCGGTCAGCAGGCAGAAGAGAATCAGAAGGCTTTATTTACAATTCATTCAGCCTTTTTATAACATGCTGCACTAAAAAAGGCACATTATTGGTGCATAGAATTGACGTCTCTCTCCATTGGTTAAGTATCAGAAGTAGCAAAAAACACCTGGGAGAGAGGTTGTTATGGGAAAGGAATATTGTCTACTTGGAAATGGTATGGGAAAAAGGTAGTTATTTGCACAAAGTTGTTTGGGAAAAGGAAAACTATTGAAAAGTTTCCCTTGGGAAGAACTAGCAATTCTCAGGCTCAGAAATTTCGGGCCTACACCTAACCATTACCCTTCAGCAGTGAAGCTTAAGAATTAGGATGATTTCTTCTCATAAAGAGGAATTTCAAGAGCTAAGCCACTGGATGTGAAGTCCATAGTTATCCTTCAGTGTTCTGAGGCTTTAGCCTGATGTTACGCAGCAGACACCTACATGATCTCTGACCTTGGCCTCTCTCCCATTGAATTTGGGTTGAAGAAGTTATACTCCAGAGCATCATCCGGGTTGTCTCCCGGGCCTAAATGGAGCTCTTTCTTAGTGGAAATCTGCACTCAGATCTGGTGTCTGCAGTGATGATGTCATGAGCTGGGAGGCAATACAAAAATTTCAAACTATGAGCATTTTCAAGGCCTATGAGCAAGGAAAGGCAGGTCAGAGATCCAGGGATTTCTTACTTCTGTTTCAGTCCCAGGGAGATAGGCCTTGCCACACTGGAAGTTCACACAAGGTTGGGAAGCACTGACTAATGTAAGCTGACTTCTTTAGGTCAGGCCTCCTGCATGGAACTTTGGTGTGGCCCTTCAAGAAGGACAATGATTTTTTTCCCAGGAAACATATTTCTTCTTGAGGTTTTTTAAGTGGTTCTGGCTGGCAAGAGTTGACCAGAAGGACAGCAGGAAAAATTGAGTCATCAGCTGCTGACATCCATGTAGAACAGCCTCTGGAGCCACTTGAGATAATCTTGTGGGTTTCTGGTGTCTCTTTTGCTTTGCTCTTGTATTTCTGCTTCAGTTGGTCCTGACTCCATCAATTCAGGCTCCACACACCTGACTCCACATAGCTCAAGCAGCAGAGGTGTCAGAAGCCATCTCTGCATACATGTTCATTGCACTGTGGGTGTATCCAGCTTGATAGTTTGGTCTGCTTTGACACAACACACAACATATTCTTACTCCATGTGAAAAGCCATCAGTCAGGCTGGCAAAGAGATGTGAGCTGACTGGGAGGAATAGACTCAAGAAGCTCCTTCTCTGAAGAAGACTTAGGGTAATGTTGCCAGCATCAATATTGTCCCTTTGACTTGGAAGAGAGAGGAAACATGCACCACAAACTCATAACAAAAAAACACAATCAGAGTTTTTGCATACAAATTGAAAAATTTGATTAGGGAATATTAGAAAACAGGACAAGGTTGTGAAAAAAAGGTATTCTTTTCTCTGCTACTTGAATGCTGATTTTATCTTAGTTTGTTAAAAAGTTCAGACATTGACAAATGTAAAGACAGAGGAACAAGCAGGACTCTTTGTTCTGCTTAAGAAATACAAAGTCCTTTCCAGAGAAGGAGAGCAAGAAAACATCCCTCCCACTCCACAGCTGCCTGAGTACTCTCACTTCTTCATCTGATGGCACATCCTATGTCTCAGCATCAGGACTTAACAGAACCTTACTGTTTAGGAGACCAGGACTAAACAGTATTGCAGAGTTGCTTTCATGGCATTATGGGGCTTGCAGAATATGGTTCAGCCTTATCAGGAGGAGCAAGAATGAGCTGCAGTTTTATCAGTTTTATCTGCATTTTATCTGAGTTCAGGAGACCAATTGCTGAAGGAAGGTGGTTCAGACAGGGTAACATTGCAGGATTCTTGCAGACACCCTCAGAATTATCAAATTGGCGTAACAGGGTGAGGAGTAGAGGAACAGAAGAAGCATTGGTAGAGCCAAGGAAAAGAGAGAAGCTTTGCAATGAAGTGCTAGAAAGAAAACATCATTACATACCCCAAAACAATATATGATGCATATATTGTCTTCACAGCCTTGCACCCTTTCCGTTGGTAGGTACAAATGCCTCCAGGGGAAAGAAGAAACAGCAAAACACAACCCTCAGCTCAGTTCCACATGGAAAGGAAGGATCCTGAGAGTGTCAGGCAATCTCTATTGCTGAGCAGACCTGAGTCATCAATCTTTATTGGCCACCACATCTCCTCTAAATCACATTTTCTTTTCAAATGCCTGAAAGCAGTTGAGGGGGAAAGAATGGGTGTGTTGGCCTGGTAGTTGCATTTTAAGAAAGAGAGAAAGTTTTTAGGGGAAAATAAGCACAAAATCAGATTAAACAATCACAAGGGTCGTAGCAAGAGGGAAATGTTCAGTGCATTTTTCATGCAGCGTACAAGGCTTATTAGTAGCTGTAATGCATAGAGACCCCAGCAGCCAAATGAGGACCTCTGCCATGCAGGGAAAACAGGATAACACTGTGAAAGAGCAATACTAATCTTAATACTTTTACTCTCACAAATTTGCTGTGTGGATTTGACAAATGCCAATAACCAGGACTTGAGTTGTCACTCAAATCAAGTAAAGGCATATCAAGTAAAGATGTGCACATGCTTGTTCTCATCCAAAGACAGAACTTAACCTCCTCCAGTAGAGACCAGCTGGACTTTGAAGTTGGGCATATAACTTAAGAGAATATTGCTAGGCACTTGTTGCTTCCACTGAGAAAACAGAGAAAGAAAGGGCTAGAAATTTGGTTCAGCTGTGAATTCCAGTGAACCAGTATTTTTGAAGTTGTTTTCATTTACCTTCTTGCCTTGAATATGTTTCCATAATAAACGTTTAAAGTTCCCAAAATGTTTATTTTGGCAGTTTGAAACTCAGTTTATTATCTTGGTTTGGGACAGAACTGCTGCTGACTTAGAATTGCTGCTGCTTTGAGAATCAGGCTTAATTAGCATGCAGAGTTCCATTACTGATTATTCTGATCCAGGCCCAAGAGATATTAATAAGTTGGTCTCTAGCCATGAAGATTTTCCTGAGGAACTAGATTTAATGGGACTTTAAGGGGGGAGGGAAAGGGAAGCATGTTATTTTAGTACAGGCAAGATATCACAGATTAAGAATATTAAATAAATTTGTGAACTTAAAATTTTTGTGCTGATATGTAAAAAAAGTCCTGTGGCCTTTAAGAAATCCTGTTTATCTAAACTGGTTTTTTTTTTTTTTTT
>WEIU01016462.1:74814-97933 GCA_013389925.1 Aegithalos caudatus
GTGCGGCGGAGAAGGCGCGGGGGCTGCAGGGCTGCGCTCCCCGCCGGCCGTGCGGCTGCGGGCTCCTGTCCTGTTCTGCCCCGTCTTCTTAGAGCTGGGTGATTGCGCTCCGGCTGCCTTCGAATTGCTTAAAAAGATCGAGCGTCTTCCCGAGGAACGTTTGTGCCCTGAGTTTTGCTGGCAGCTGGATAGGGATGTTTCTTCTTTGTCTGCGATATTGTTAGGAGGAAAGGGCAAACTTTTAAGAGCGCGCGGCTTAAATAGTTTTGTTGTGTTTGGGGGCACCCACAACTCTCAGAACAGAAAGGAAGACAATACTTCAGAAATTTGTGTCTAACATTTGCGCTTAGGCTTAATTTAAGAGATGTAGACTCCCACTGTGTTTGCAGTATAAAGATGCATATGCTCAGAAGCTGCTAAATTTAATGAAAAGGCCCTTTTTAAGCTTACTTTGGTTCAGACCCTCCAGACTGAAGCTGACAGCCTCTCGGAGGTGTGTTGCATGTGCCTGGAAACAAAGATTTACACTCCATTCTGCTTGTTAAGAAGTTATGCGTGGGTAAGAACATGGCTCTTTACAAACTGTCTCCAGAACAATGCAAATTATTTGTATACTATTGTTTCAGAGGCTGTAATAGTAGCATATCAACAAAATTTTTGTAGGTTAATTTTTTGTTGCAAGCATTTGATTTCTGAATTCAAATAACTTTGTTAGTTGCTGAAGGAGGGCAGTCACTGGACATTTTCATCATGCTCTATTTGAAGCATGTTCTAATACTACAACTGAGATGGGCTGTTGGACTTTTGCTAAAACAGTATCTCCAGGAAACAATAACTGAGTAGCAGTACTTCCAACACTTTGAAAAAGCTTGTTTGCCTCAACAGTGGCCTGAAATATTTCGTTTACCTCTGTTATACTGTGAATTATACTGGTTTATATGATACATCAAAGTGCTAAGTATTACAATTTATATGACTGCTATGTAACACTGTTATTCTTAAGGGATAGTGAAGATTAATTATCTACAAGATGCACTTGGCATTAGCAGTCTCAGCACAGGAATCTGTGTGGCTGTGGAAACCCAGTCCCTTAATCTTCCAGCTGTAGTTTCTGTATTTAACTGAGTTGTAGGAAACTGAGATCCAGCTTTTAAAGTCATGTGTGATATGTCAAACTGTTCCTAGATGCACATAAGGCTTTAGGGGTTTTGAGGAGACACAGACTCTGCCCCATATTTCCCTGAAACATTTCAAAGCATATGATGAGCCTCATGTCACTGTATTATGCTGATAATACTTTTCTAGTAGAATACCGGAGAAGGTTTGAAGCCACTTACAGAAAGAGCCATTTATGTAGTGCTAGTTTATTTGTTGAAGTTGTATTCATTAGATAAAGACTTCCTACACAATAACAACCACATTTATTTGTTTATGCTTATCGAAGATATTCTTATGTACTGGGAGAACTTTTTTGTTCCCCTTTCTTTCTCTCAAGGACCACACCTGTATTCTGGCACATGCACATGGATAGGTGTAGTACTAGCAGTAGCTGATGTTATTTCAGGCAAGAAATGGTACTACTGAATAATTGGGCAGTGTATGCTGTCACCTGGCTTCCATCTAGCTTGCCTCTCTTTTGTATAAGAACCAGCAGTTTGGACTTAAGCAAGCTTATGTTTGAAATCATAAGTCTGTATCTCAAACAGACTTATTCCTAAAAAAACCCCCTGTTTATTTATGCTTCAGTCATGATTAATAATCTGGAATAGTAGGAAATTTCACTGCTCTCATTCCCAATAAATATATAGCTCCTATCACTCACCTAAGCTGTTTGTGAGACTGCTTGAGTAGTGGTTGGACCTTATGGAAAGAGTCCCATTGACTGCAGTAAGCTTGCAGCAGACATAGCAATAATTACAAATTTGCTACCATTTTGATCACAGTGTCAAGAGAACAGAGAAGGAAAGGCCTGCCTTTTTGAAATGCCATTTTCTGTTACTTTTTCCAAGTATGTTACCTTTCCTAGGATAAAATTAAAACTATAGTTGGCATCAAACAATTTGCATTTTGGTGTTTCCCATCTTTAATTTGGGAGGCTTTGAACCAAAATGCTTTTTTTTATTTTTAATATAGCTAGACAGATGTTTTGTGAGCAGTGCTCACAGCCTCCATATCAAAGTATCTGTTGTTGAAATAGAATTGATTCCTGTAGGAAAAAACCCAAAGCAGGCTCAGGAGAAAGTGCTGAGTCTGCCTTGCTGTCCCATGACATCATAAAGAACATGAAGTGATGATAATGCAGTTTGCAAAGATGCAATTACTTTAAGTATCTATTGGGCAGGAGAGATGCAAGCTAATCTTATTACTATTCATTTAACAGCCTATGTATTAATCATAGATATTATAGCTTAATGACTGCTGTTTGTCTAGTTGTATTTCGACAGCTTTTAAGGTTTTGTTCTTTGCTATTGCTGTGCATCAATAGCAGATTAAATAATGATGTAGTATTTTAAAGCAGTATGTTTTTGTGTAAAAGTAATTGGATATATAAAACACAAAATAAAGAAAAACACTTGGTGGGTCAGCAAACTACCAGAGTTGCCCCTAGACTATAGACTTTGTTGCTTCAGATGCCTTTAAGGAAGTAGATATGTTAATTCACATGGCTTATGATCAGATTTGAGTTCTACATAAATTACTGCAAAGAGAATTAAAGCAGTGCTTTCATGGGTACTGGATTGACTAGAGATAACAAACCCTTTCTCAAAAGATGTATAATTTAATTTAGTTTAATTTTCTTGGCCTGCTTATTGCCAAGAGTTTTGTCTGTCAAGATGAAGCCCTCTGCTCTAAAGTTTTTTTTTNTCAAATTTTTTTTTTTTTTTTTTTTTTTTTTTTTTTTTTTTTTTTTTTTTTTATGTGAACTGTAAATTTCAAGATACATTTGCATCTCAGAATTGGAAAAGATATAACCTGGTAAAAACACTGCCATTTCATCTACATGTGCAACAAGTGTGTGTTGAACAGATTTTGTTGGAAATATCCAGCATTTATTTCCATATTGGAAAAGCTTTTCTTGGTTAGGCATGCTCAGACAGTAGAAGATCCTTTTGCTCAGTTGAAGGTCTCAGTAATCACTAAAGCTGAGACTTGGAGAAGTACAGGAGAAGCTGGACATTGAATTTCCATGGACTCCTTTATTATTTCCTCTCCTCATCCAGCTGTACTGAGCACTGTGTTCTTGGGGGCAAGTCAATGAGCCTGGCTCTTAAAATGAAATGAGGGGTGACTTTTGGATATAATACATATTTCTACTAAACACACCTTGCTGCAAACCAAGAAATTCCACAATACCCTGTGAATGAGAACCCAGGTTTGAAGAGACCTCTGATGGTGTAGGAGTCCTTCTGTAGCAGGGTAGAAATACCCAAGAACCTAAATCAGTTTCAAGAGTCATATTTCTGTATTAGAAGTGATTCCCCTTTGTCAACCCTACAAAGCTTACCTTTCGCATGGGTGGGAGTTGTACAGGTTGTCCAGGCTGCAGTTCTGTTCAGGGGTAAGGAAGGAGACATAGAAAATGCTAGTGCTATGTCTCAGACCAGCATGCTGCTTTCCCAGGAATATAACTTTTTGTTCACATAATTTTGTTCAAAATGAAAAAGGCATTTCAAAGCTCAAACTCATGATTGTCAAGTCCCAGTATTCTGCTTGGCTAAAGAGCCCAAGAGGAAATACCAGCCATGGAGGGAGCTATGATGAAAACCATGTGCAATGCTATAGACAATCTGCTTGCTTTCATGTGGCTTTTCTTGCTCCCAGGGAGAGGAGACTGGTCTCTTCCCTGGTTGAGCTCATGTTCTGTACCTTGATTCTAACTCTGTGTAGTTTAGGTCGCATCCTGTGTAGATCAAACTTCTCAATTATAAAATGTTTGCAGGGGAACATGCTTTGGTTCATAAAGGGTTCTATACAGTATTATTTTTCTGAAACTAATTCCTGTAATGGTGTTCTCTTTGCAAATCTCTGGATCAGAAAAGATAGTACATGCTAATGAACAACAGGTAAGATGAAACAATCCTTTATGGTAATTGCTACACTCTAATCCCATACTCTTACCAGTCACTAGTTGGAAGTTGAATCTCTTGTTGAAGCAGTCCCTACTCCCACCACTGACAAACAGTGGGACCTTCAGTTCCAAGAAAACTTAAGAAATAATGAGTCCTAATTAAAAAGTTGGCATGACTCTAAATCTGAATGTAGCTGCAGTATCCAGTTTCTGACTCTAGGCTTAGTTTATAAGAAGAGAAGGAAAAAATTGATACTTTTAGGGTGGGATTAATTCAATTTAAATTTGGATTCTGAATATACTGCATATCTGTGCTAACAGCTACTTCTGTGTTTGTTTCATTCATTTCAATGTCTACACAGTGAGGTCAGTAAGCCAGTTTAGATATAGACAGGGTAGTGGGAAGACCTAAAATTTGGTGAGATGAATCTCACACTCTATCTCAAGGTCTACATGTAATGTGACTTAACAAGTGATACTTTACCTCTGAATTTTCTCTTAGTGTAAATTATCCTTTATAATATTCTAACAGATTTTTTCTCCCCTCAAACTTTCCCTCAATTTTTTTTGCCTTAAGTGAGCTGTCACCAATTTT
The DNA here is from genome assembly GCA_013389925.1 of Aegithalos caudatus. Taxonomy (NCBI): domain Eukaryota; kingdom Metazoa; phylum Chordata; class Aves; order Passeriformes; family Aegithalidae; genus Aegithalos; species Aegithalos caudatus. Next base: position 79,479 of record WEIU01016462.1, read on the forward strand.
AGGATTCCATGTAGATTGGCTTTTCCCACTTTCTTAGGAGCAAGTGAATGAGTAAGACTTTCCTTGTTGCTTTCTCTTTTAATTGTGGAACTGCCACAAAAAGAAAGCACTCTACACTCCTGTACTGAAATGCTTAAAAGATGTTACACCCTGGGAAGATCTTAAACCAAGGAAATTAATATAAATTGTGCCCCTATATATTACCTACATCTATTGCAAATACTTTGGTCACAAATTCATGAAAATACACTTACTTGGAAAAAGGACATTCAAATTTCACTGAAAATTATTGACTGGATGATGCTTGCTATGAAAAATAATTGAGGAAAAAGTATATTTTTTCTCTTCTTTTTTTCTTCATTCAATTGACATAGGGTGGATCTGTTGACTGAGGAGATTTGTGTTGAGTATCAGGAAAAGGTTTCACACCCAGAGGGTGTTTGGGCACTGGAGCAGGCTCCCCAGGGAAGTGATCGCAGCACCAAGCCTAACAGAGTTCAAGAAGAGTTGGACAACACTGTCAGGCAAATGGTGGAGTTCTTGGGGATGGTCCTGTTCAGGGCCAGGGGTTGGACTTGATGATTCTTGGGGGTCTCTTCCAACTGAGTGGTACTGTGATTCTATGATCAAAAACTTATTAACTATTTCCTTCTAGAGGCAAAAATAAAGAATAAGCCATCAACAAAAGCTGTCAAAACTGCTTACATTTATGCCTTGGAGAAAACCTGCTGAGGGAACCTACTGATGGGTATAAAATTGGGTATTTGGGAAAATGTCTGCTGGTTTGGGACAGGAGAATAAAACTATTCCCTGCTCCCCTAGGTTGGCACACATAATTAAGGCATTCAGACTAAAATTTTTGTCTATTATGTCGATTCCACATCAAATTAACTTCTTAGCTGCCGTAGTATATGTGTCTTTAAAGTTCCTATGAATTCTATTCTGTGCTTCATGGCTACACAGAAAACTGTTGATGAATGGACTTAATTTGAATCACAAAATTGTTTGGTTGGAAGGGACCTTAAAGATCATCTTTTTTGCTCTGAGGTCTTAAAGTTCTGGGTAAAATAATTCAGCTCCCAGAGCAGACTTGTAGGTATGTAGATCTTTCCAACATACTGTATTTCTTGTTTTGAATAGGTTCAAATAAATGCTGTTGACACTTGGGTGTTATCATTGGTCTTATTGTGTCCAAACTTCTCCTTAAAAAAGTGAAGGCAAGTGGCAGCTTTAGGGGGTTATTTTAGCAGCTATGTTAGCACTTTTTGTGAATCCCCAGGACAGTGCAGCTGTAAGCTGCCCCCTTAGAGAAGGAAGTAGCTGTCTGCCAGGGCCAAAACTGTGATATACACCTGTAAAGTTCAGATTGGAAGAAAGGAAAATAGTTATTACAGGGAAAGCTAAATGGATCTCATGCTTTAAATTTATGATATGTTAGAAGCTGAAACCAGAGCCAATGCCAAAATGTAGGTATGTTTCACATAGAAGAAAGGAAATCTGTCAGGGCTTTAATAGTTTGACCTGGAGGGGAAAAAAATATCCAAAAAAACCAAACAGAAACCCACAACTTCTTGGGAAATACTTTATAGATTTTTTTTTTTTTGATGCTGAGTTATGACCTGAATCAGTGACTAAAATATTTTCATAAAAATGGATATTAATTTTCCATTTGAAAACACCCTATATTGATTCACATGATTGTAGTCTATGTTTTCCTGCAATGGTAATTATGGAGGCTGAAGTGTTGATTAGCTTCTAATGAGATTTAGACATCAAGCTAGTTCTTTACAGCTCTGTTATCAATGGCCTGAGATCCCTCCTTTGTGTACCAGGGTTGAGAAGCTAAGTATAAGAAATAAATGTGGGTTCTTTGGGAAATGAGTGAATAAGCCTGTCATTGCTGTGTGAAGATGGCAGCTTTCATGCAGGCTGATATTCTAGTTCCCAGTACATCAAGAGCAGGCTTGGAGAACCACATCGGGTATTTTGAAAATCCAGACAAACTTCTAATCTGCTGTGGAAAAGACAAGTTCTCCCAGCAATTTATTCAACACAATGAGGAACATTTTTCAGGACAAGGAATCCTCTTGCATCCTCCCAAGACCCAGAACAGTGTAGGTTCTGAGCACACAGAGGCTTTGACAAACATCCTCAAAAATAGCCTGCTTAGATCAATACTTGTCATAAAGGGTCACATGTGTACCCTTGCCTACCCATTTTGTGACCAGCAGTGTTGCTGCATTGTGCAGGGAAGCTCTCAGATCCAATTTTAATTGCACTTGTATTCAGCTGATGGCAAAATCCAGGTGTTAGGAATGAGTAACATTTAATATGTAAATGAGAACTGCCAGGTACTCCTTTGCACTGTCTCCTTTTTGACTGCTTGATTTCTTTAAAGGTGTAGCTACTGTGGGTCTATGGAGGATAGCTGTTATTCAGAAATAACCCCACTCCCTGTCTCCAAAAGTGCTTAGGAGCAATAGCTGAACTAGTAAGGCTAACATACAGTTGAAACCCCGTTTTCTGCAGTAAATATACTGAAAATCACTTTTCATGGCAAAAGAAAAAATAAAGACAGGGACTGGACAGGAGAAATGCCTCTTGTGTAGCTTCATATTCTGCACAACTATACTAACTCTTGCATCATCTTTACTAATTCACAAGATACGGGATGGTTAATGGCTAAAGGTACATTATCTGGCCTATGTCTGAGAGACAATAGAAAAAAAATCCTATTTATCATTTTAGACTAGCAAGAAGGCTGCTCCATTACAAGAAGTATTTTAAAAATGGCTGATAGATGAGTTTTGCACAAGGGGTTGGGGGAAGCCTCTGTTTAGCAACTTCAGGCATTGCTTGTGTGCTTGTGACTTTGATATGATGCATACAAACTGTCTGCTGTTCACATCTGTCTGAAGCACAGCTACTAGACAGGCAAATGTGGCCCTCAGGGTTTTTGATATAAGCCATTAAAAGTGACCTGTAACCTTTGAAAATTTTTCACCCTGGGAAATCACTTCAGAAAAAACTGTATGGTGACAATTTAGGCATAATCCCTAATCCAGAATAAATCAGTAACAATTTTATCTTCTCTCAGAAGGCTTGGTTATTAGGAGGATTGGAGGAAAAATACCTGCTAAGGTATGGAAGAGATAACTATGAAGATATTACTACAAATACAGGCTGACATGTGATCTGTACAGCAGGTTTTATTTGAATGTCAAATTTACGAGCACACAGAATTCCTTAAACCGTTCGGGACTGTGAGCTGAGACACATCAGTGGTTTGAACACTGACTCAGCTAGAGAATGATGTGTCTTCAATGTTTCAAACTTTGGGAGAGAAGATGCCAACTTGTTTTTATCATAAATGTAGACAGAATATAATTATGAAATGTTATCACTTTTTTTTAAAGTAATATGAATCATTAAAAAATTATATTTGGTGGATGGACACAAATATAATGCAGTAAAACATCAACAGAAATAACAGCAAAATATGACCAACAGTGAACCCAGTTAAAATCTGACTGTCTGATACAAAGACTATCTGACAAGATGCATCAGCTTTGAAACAAGATGTGATTAGAAAATTTATTACCACTTAGTCTCTTACTGGCCACATTTTCGAGTGCATCACTGGGGCTTGGTGGGGAGTGCCCTGTGACATGGGGATGGGTGAAAACAAATTGTGCCCATTGTCCTGCATCCTGGCTAGTCATTCCTGAGGTCACTGCACTCATCCAAGCTCAAGACCAGGACTACTCTTCATAACACAGGCAGAGAATATTTTGGTTAATTACCGTAGATTTCTGTAGCAATGTCTCTGCACAACTTAGGCCACTCGGTGTACCAGCCAAACTGTGTATAGATAACGAGCCACCTGCAGTCTTGTTTTTAAGGTTCTTAGGAATCCTTCAAGGTTACTGGGAAAACAACAGGATGAAAACAGGACAAAAATAAGACTGAGAGCCTGAGTATCTGTAAACAAAGAATGCAAAACCTAGACAGAGGACAGAGAATGTGAGGATGGACACTTGACCACTTAGGTGCCCAGAAGGAGCTGTGCCTGCCTCCTGAACTGGTGACTTAACCAATCAAGAGACACCTGCACAGGTGGACAGTAGTGCTAGAAACTATTACTGGGGTCTAATGTAAACAATAAGGCAGCTTCTGTGAAAAATCATATTGGTTGTACTATTCAATTGTCCATTTCTCCCTGCCACATATTTCTGTTTTGCTATTTCATTATCACTTTCACTTAAGTCCTTGTGTTTTTGTCACTTCGTTTTCAGAACTCTCCGTCAGGCTTACACTGTTCTGGTTAATGTTAAATATTCCAGATTGCTTTTTACCTAGTGCTCTTCTATGTTTTCTGCTGAATCCATTATCTTGGGAAGAAAAAAAAATAAGTCAAAATACAAAAACATAATGGAGCTTAGTACATCAGGCTTTGTGCACTCATTTTTCTCTCTCTTCTTGTATGGTGTGCACATGCAGTGGCTGACCTAATCTGGATGGATGCTAATGGTATCAATTCCTGGATTTCAGGTTAGTTTGTAAGGTTCAAGAGGAAGAGGAATGGGATTTATCAGCAGGGAGCTTATCTTCTACCTGACATCTTCAAAGGCTCCAGCTAAGCGAGGTGTGTCACTCAGAATGACATTTGTGCCCCTCATGGGCCTCTGGGGATTTAGTTTAGTAATAAGCCTGATGCTCTTGAGGACAGCAACTTTGACCTGGGTATTGCAGCAGCAATTTTGCTTCTAAATTTTGCCGAAACTTCTGTTAAAAAGCAGATAGAAATCAAGGAACCTATTATTTGTTTAATGAAGCATGATTATTAAAACATAATGAAGATGCAACTGATTGAAATAACAGCTTGCAATTTGCTTTTTTTTTTTTTTTTTTCTTGAAGGAGATTTCTTCCCCCATACAATTATCTGCAAAAATATTTTGATGAGTAATTTAGTTTAAAAATATTTTTGTTCTGAGACTGATATCTAAACATTTTACTGTGGACCTTCTGGGATATGCCCAAAGATGAAAACTGACCCATATGGATGGGAATGGTAGCTAGCACCTTCTGGAGCAAATACTGTTCAGTTACAGTGCACTTTTGTTTGTCTCATCAGCTAACAGGATGATGAGACAAAAAAAAAAAAAAAAAAAAAAAAAAAAAAAAAAAAAAAAAAAAAAAAAAAAATAGATTGTTCACATTCTGTAGTATCTTAAGATGATTCATTCCAATAGTCTTGTTTACAAATCTAGTTTCTATTCAATTGTGATGGAAAATTTGGAACTCAATTTATACAGCTGAAATAGCAAAATGTTGCTAACTAACTGTGGAGTCTGCTGAAAGATGTTGGAATAAGGTAAAATAGCACATAGTTATTATTTCCTTCCTTATCTTGTCTCCTGTACAGTGTGGTCTCTTCTGTAATTTTTAATGGTAAATTATTTTTGCTTTATGGTTCAGAAATTAGTAGTGAGAGAAAAAATGAAGCTTTAAAACCTGACGACTCAGTGTGTTCCCAGAAGAGCACTAAAATGTCAACTGATTTGCCAGCTATTAAGGCACAACTGCAGATTTCCATTAACACATTTATTTGCCATAGTAGAAGTGGTTCAAAGTCTGCTTTAAAAGAAGAAAGAAAATATTCAGAGTAGGTCACTGCCTACACAGGGATTAAATTAACTAGAAGAAGAGAAATTCACAGCTTCTTCCAGAAAGCTTACTGCTCTGCCTCACACACTTCATTCACACTATTTGGGTCTATGTGTCTTAATGCCAATTGTTTCTTTGTTTCTTGCTGTTTTCTCTGGTGGTTTCTGGAAGTATATTCTTGCAGAAATCATCAGCCTATAAAGAGGAAATTATTTCTCTTGCCACAGGTAGAGAGATAATAAATGAAAGAGCAGTAATTTTGGAGTTGTATTTCATGCAAATTTTCATTTGTTTAATTATTTCACTTTGTAAAACTTGATTTTAAAGTTACTTAACCCTGCCCAAATGTCTGCAATAACAATGGTGTCCTTAAAAAAATATTCAGGTCAGTTTAAGGGAAGAAAGAAAATGTCTTCCACAAAGCTTCAAGATTTTAACTTGCAAACCCTTTCAAATAAACCCTTGGGTAGAAATTGGGCCTTCACATCTGTATTTTGATGGCTCCAAGAGGTCTCCTTGTTTTGAGTGCACAGTGGTGGCAAGCTGGGCACATATTAGGGCCTGCAGTAGCTCTTTGCCATTGTGCATCACAAATGCTTGTTATCCTTCTTGCTGCTCCATATAGTCCCACTTGGTTTCCTTGGGTGATGGAGCTGATAGAGCCTCTGTACTGGACAAGAATATAGCACAGCTTATGGTTTCAAGCCTTGGAGCAGGTCAGAAACAACACTTGCCATGACTCAATAGTCTTCAAGGTCTTTGCCAGCCTAAAAGATTCTATGATTCTACTTGAGTGTCCATGCAGCAGCTGACTGGCAGATGAGCATCCTGAGAAAGCTCAGTTAGGTAGCCAGCAAGGATCCATTTCTTCTGCTAGAAGGTTTGGCTCAGATATTGGGAGAGTCAAAGAACAAAGTCTGTGCATAAGAGCAGAGAGTAAGTGGAACAGTTCAGCCACCTGAGAAATATACAGGGATGGGGAGTGGATTGTGTGTTATAAGGGCAAAGTTAGCTATTTTCTCATGGGAGGGAGGAACAGCACAGGAATTATGGTCCATAATGGTCAGCCTGTTCATGGCAGTTGGTTGAACATTTCTGAATGACTGACCAGGGTACTTTGACACCTGAATTTGCTCATAACTTACTATTTGATGTCAAGGAGGAGTACATGCACAGAATGAAAGGAATTATGGAAGAGTTTATTTCAAAGCTTGACTGGGAAAATAAAAAGAACAAGACAATGGACAGAGCACTCTTCCTAAATTTGGATGTACATCTTGAACTAATGCTTTGAATCCAATCTTCAGCTACAGGGAAACGTGTGGTCACTTTTCCTTGGAACTGATTCATGTCCTGCATGTTCAGCGCTAGGCTTTGGATGTTTGTGCTGTTATATACACATGTGTACTCTGGCAATAAGCCATTGACACTCACCCAGCAGTGAGGGTCAAAATGTTGATCAGCTCCTCCTTCCCTGTGCACTCTGTCTTGTCAGTGAGACAGAGCTCCTGGAGAAAATCAAACATGTTAACAAAATTGGAATTTCAGCATTGTAGAGGAAGGGAATGAGCTGGGATTTCACATACAGCTTTCACTCTTGCACTTCTCACATTGCAACATTTAGACCTATCTCTTTGTTACTTTGATAATAGTAGTTCTTTTGTTCAAAGAAGTCTAAGAAGAAACCTATTATTTTACAACTTTCAAAGAGTCTGACTCTTGCTTCTTCAGGACCACTGCCCAGCTAGGACGATGGGTCTTGCTACATTTATTGGGAGCAAGGCTCTTAGCCTATATGAATAAAGGGAAATATCAGGAAAGAAATTGGGGCAAGCATTGTGTTGTCAGGATGTTATCAGAGAAAATCCAACTGGGCACTCTCTGCCTGATCTTGGAGCCTGGCTTTTTCCATATCTATGGCACAAGCTTTTCCTTTTTTTAGATTGTTCTGTTCCTGTTTTGATAGATTAATTACTGATAAAACACAGAATTTTCAGAAGTCTGTATTCCAAGGTAAGAATGAGATTAAAAATGTGCTTTTCTTCCTGATAGTCTTTCTTCAGATGAACTTTAATAGGGTATTATAAAGCGCAGGTTTCAGAATTTGTTATTGGGTTTTTTCTAGAAAGATTACAAGAATTTTAGGAAACCCTAGGAATTTAAACACAGTCTATCCCTACTGCCCCTATAATTTAGCTTTCTACAACAGAAATTATCCCAAAAAACAAGAGTTACTTTCCATTCCCATATTAAACATTTTTTATAAAATCTGCTTATTCTGTGCAAATACTTGAAACTATGCTCTGTGCAAATACAGAGATGTCTTAATCTCAGCCCTTGTGCTATCTGCTATTGGAAGTATCCTACTTAATAAATGCAAAAATTAAGCAATTCTAATGCAAAAAGAATGAACTTTATAGTAACTTTTAAGGTTATTTGTTTATTTTGATGTTTACTCTTTGTGTATAAAAAAATTGCCTGGGTAAATTTAAATACAATTGAAGTTATGTGAGGATGTTGCTGCTTCCCAGTGACAAATTACAATTTTTTTTTTTAAGGTGGAACAGGATAAATCTTGATGAAATGTTATTTACATGAGTCGCGTATCTGGGTTTGCTTAAAAGTGGGAGTAAATACAAGATTTTCAAATGCAAATCTGATCTAGTACAATAAACCATACACTAGTACAATAAACTTTGTGCTGGTGTGGCTTTACCTCAGGTTCTGTGAGCAGTTTGGTGTGCTTCAATATAAGATCGATATAAAGCCCTTAAAGAGTGCCCAAAGGAGAGCTATGATGATGAGGAAGGGCCTGGAGGGGAAGGTGTATGAGAACCACTCAAGTCACTTCCTCTGTTCAGTCTGGAGAAGAAGAGACTAAGAGGAGATTTCATTTTGGTGTTCATCATCCACATGAGGGGAAGTGGAGAGGCAGACACTGATTTCTTCTCTCTGGTGACCAGTGACCTGAGGGAATGGCATGAAATTGTAATTGTGTCAGGGGAGGTTTAGGCTGAATATCAGGAAAATGTTCTTCACCCAGAGAGTGCTTGGGCACTGGAACATGCTCCCCAGGGAAATGGTCACAGCACCAAACCTGACAGAGCTCAAGAAGCTTTTGGACAACACTCTCAGGCACATGGTGTGACTTGGGCTGTTTTTCACAGGGTCAGGAGTTGAACTCCATGGTCCTCAATGATTCCTTCCAGCTCACTATGTTGTGTGATTGTCAAATTTTCCAACAAAGTAATGACTTTTGTTGATTTTTAAACAGTCTAAATAATGCCTGGTAGTTTTTATTACTTTGGTATCCTTCAGTCATTCTTACTTGACAAAATAAATTTTCCTACTTTTCTTCTCCAGTGATAAATTTCTATACTGGAAAAACTTGATTTTTTTAAAGAGGTAGTTATATGTAGAAGCCTTCTCCTGTCCCCAAATAAACATACTGGAGTTCAGTTGTGGCTGATAATGAATGTGTTAATTTCTCATCTTGTATATCTTGAATAAACTCTAGAGAGCCTTAGTAGTTGAAAATGAAAATTGTTTTTCCTTTTTAGGAAACAGACATATATCTTTCTCAGACTAAGAACTGTAAGGAGCAGACTCTCTCCTCCTGTAGACCTTTACAGGTTGTACTTAGGTGCATTGTAGTGAAGAGAGGCTGTGACTTTGTTTCATGTATAGCCTCTCAAGGTTAATTTAGGGGATCAAAAAAATGCCCAGCTGCTTCTTGCCACTAAACATGTGAATCTGAATTTTTTTTTTTTAATTAAATAGCTCTGATTATACTATAAAAGTGAAGTTGGTCCATTAGTATGAAATAGTCAAGGAAATACCCTCCAAACAGATCCTGGCTATAACAGAGAGGCCTGATGGTACAGTCATTAAATGAGAGAATATTTTCCTAGAACCTATTGGGAATCTTCAGTGTTTTGGAGAGTTTCACAGGCCATGACAAGATGGCATAGATTCCCATAAACTGTGTGCTATTTGAAATTTAAATTAGAGCAAAGGATTTCAGTGGTGCCAGTGTTATCACTGTGAATTCTCTCAGATCTCCTGTCCTCCACCAGCATGTGCATGATGTGTTGTATTCTTTTTTTGCAGCTCTGCTATTCATTACTGTCCTCTGAACAGCCCCATATTTTTGTTTTTCAGGCCAGAAGGTGTGCTATGGTGCCTTCAAGCATTCGTGTTACAAATTAGCCTATTTCCAGGACTTGTCTAGACGCGTGGGCTTCCAGGAGGCCAGCCAGGCCTGTGAAATCGATGGTGGGGCTTTACTAAGCTTAGAGAGTGAAGCTGAGCAACAGCTAATAGAAAGCATGCTGCAAAACCTCACCAAATCAGGCTCTGGGATTTCTGATGGTGATTTCTGGATTGGGCTGTGGAGAAGTGGTGATGGGCTGGCCTCGTCGAGTGCTTGCCCTGACCTCTACCAGTGGGCTGATGGAAGCATGTCACCATTCAGGTAAGCATGTGAAACTTCTTATTGAGAAGGTTTCATGGGCAGGAATGGAGCCTGAGATGCCAAGCCTTGCTTGAAGGCATGAAGTTTGTAGCACCTGCACCCACCCCTTGCCCTTGACTTCTCCAGATGGAAGGGTATGCTGACAATCAGGGTTTTGAATTTGAAGCTATGACAGGATGGCATTGTATGGCTTCAGCCTAAAAATTTCTTTGCTCCTACCCAGAGAGTTTGCCTCTGCGTAATGTTTGGAGGTTGTTCTGCCACACATAGAGAAAGTCTTTTGGGCATGATCTGAAAGCAGGCAGGTAAATTCTGCAAAGCTTTGGCCACCTCAAATCAGGGACTCAGCCACCAAATAAATTATTGTGAGATGCTTAGCATAAATTATTCTGTTTCTACCCTTTCTGAAGAGCCTTTAATTTCCTGATGAAGCCAAAGGGCAGAGTAGCAGCAACTCACAGAACTCAAGAGGACAAATAAGAGTCTAATAGGGAGGAAAGCAGAGCAGTAGGGTGATATTTCTGCAGAGGTGCTTTGATCAGAATTTTTTTAAAGATTCAGAGGTGTACAGATTGGGCCTTAAACTCCTTTCACAAAAGGGTTGTGGGAAATGCAGGATGTCTTTGAAGAGGATGGGAGTGTTGGGGTTGACATTTCTTCATTGATGCAAACTTTTTCTTTGTCATCTTGATGAATCTTATCTTCAAAACTAGAAATTGGTACACAGATGAGCCTTCCTGTGGAAGTGAAGCCTGTGTGGTGATGTATCATCAGCCAACTGCAAACCCTGGTCTGGGAGGGCCATACCTTTATCAATGGAATGATGATAGATGCAACATGAAGCACAATTTTATCTGCAAATATACCCCAGGTAGGTAAAACTGAAGTTATATTTCAATGGTGGGACATTGCCTTACAAAAAATGGTTTGTGAGGGAATCTTCAACTATCTTTTGGCCTGCAATACTGGTTCCTTTAGTGTGTGCCTGAGCTGGCATTAACAGGGCATATAATATGTCAATAACAAGTATTAAAAGACATTTTTAATACATTAAAAAAAAAAAAAAACAAACTCTGTTTATATCTAATAAGAATATTTTCAAAGTTAGCTTCAGTATTATGCATTTTCAGGGTTTTTATTTATTTAATTATTTCCGTTCCTTCACAAAATGTTTTAAGTGTACATTTTCTACTTTCTAGGTAGGATGACCAAGACTCATCTCCCTCTCTCTCCTGGTCCTTCTGTAAAAAAGTATTACACTGTCTTTGTAGTTGCAGCCCTGCCATTTTATACCAGCTTAAGTGTGGTGGTTGTTTCAAAAGTTATGGCTTGAAGAATGAAGTCTGGAACAGCAGGAAAAAAATTCTGCATTCATGCATGTAGACTTAGAGATATGAAAAGCAGATGCATGTTAGTTGAGATGGTGACAGAAAAAACAGATCTTGGGTAATTTGGCTGTGCTTTCAGACATGACATAAATTCTGTATATGTAATAGAGGAAAAGTGAACTATAAACTAGAACAAGGTGCAAAACCAGAAAGGACGTGAAAAGTAAACTTTCCACTTTGAGCCTGTAACATTTTCTATTATTGGCGGTACTTAAAGTAAATGAAAGCACGTTTTTCAGCAGGATCATGCAAATGTTTTCAAACAGTTTTTGATGTGTTTGTTTTTCAGAACTAAGCTGAAAGTCAAATGCATATGAAATGATGGATTTATTTCATTTATTTATTAATAAAAACCCAAGTGGTGGCCCATGGGAAAGTTCTGAGATTTAACAGACCAAGTCTAAGGTGCTGCACCTGGGTCAGGGCAACCCATGGTACCAGTCCAGGCCTGGGATGAACAGACTCAGAGCAGCCCTGGGACAAGGACTTGGGGTGCTGGTGTGTGAGAGGCTGGACACGGCCCGGCCGTGTGCACTGGGAGCCCAGAAACTCCCGTGTGCTGGGCTGCATCCAAAGCCCCGTGGGCAGCAGGGCAGGGAGGGGATTCTGCCCCTCTGCCCCGCTCTGCTGAGACCCCACCTGCAGGGCTGCATCCAGCTCTGGGCTCCCAGCACAGGAAGGACAGGGACCTGCTGGAGCCAGGCCAGAGGAGGCACCAAGGTGATCAGAGGGTTGGAGCAGCTCTGCTGTGAGGAAAGGCTGAGAGAGAATTGGGATTGTTCAGCCTGAAAAAGAGAAGGCTTTGGGGTGATTTGATTGCTGCATTTCAGTACCTTAAGGGAGCCTACAAGAAAGATGGAGAGAAACTATTTACAAGTGCTTGGAGTGATAGGCCAAGGAGGAATGGCTTCAAACTGGCAGAGAGTAGGGTTAGATTAGAGAGTAGGAAGAAATTATTTGCTGTGAGGATGTTGAGACACTATTAAAGATCACCCAGGGAAGGTGTGTATGTCCCATCCCTGGAAACTGTTCAAGGTCATGTTGGATGGCTCTCTGAGCAACTTGGTCTAGTGCAAGGTGCCCCTGCCCATGGCAAGGGGTTGGAAAAACGCTATTATTTATGGTCCCTTCCAACCTAAAACATTCTATGATTCTATGATATTCTACTCTTTGCAGCTGTTTCACCTATATAATTTCACCTATTTAATTCAGTTTCCTACCTTCTTTGTCTATGCTGATGATCAGACAATAATCACTCTCTGTAGAGATCTGTCTGTCTGTAGTGATCCAGGCTATTTTGTTCCTCTGGTTTTGGTGGATACATAACTTTGTCATTTTCTTGTCTCTTAATGAGGCTAATAATAGAAATTAATATTGCAAGCAAATATTGCATATTTGGCAGAGTTGATATACCAACATGTTTCGGTATACTTTCACCCCCTAAATCTTTTCCTGTTTTGAAATTGTTAGTGGATATCACTACTTTATAATGATCAGTAATCATCATAGGCCTTTCAAGGAAATGTGATAATTTTATCACTTTTAGAATTGTTTGAATTATTTTGAAATAATGTAGCAAAATAAAAATGTTTTATGCTGTTAAAAACCCAACTTTTTTTGTCACAAATTACAGGCTTTATTAAAAAGGTTTGGTTTCAGGTGTATTTCGTAGCTTTAAAAGCAAACAAATTGAAATTAGATAATTATTCTGTAATAGTGAACTACTTACCATTCTTGTTGAGATGTGGTAAGGAATTGTTTTTCCTGTGGCTTTTACCATCTGAGAAAATGCTGGGTATTTTGGATTGTCAGAAAAAAAAGTGAAAACAGGAACAATGAAAATACATTTATATTTCTTTCTCTAGGTAGAAATGGGTTATTAGTTTATAATGAGGCCTATATGGCAAAAAATGTATAGGTAAATTGCTGTTAGTATGGACATTGTTATGCACCTAAATACAGTTCTACTGAATTGTAGCTGTTTATTTTTCAAACTGGAAGATTTGCTAAAAAGCACAATTGAGTGCTCTTTAGCAAAACAGACTATTCTCCAGAAATGTATTTATCTGTCACATGGAGGAAAGGAGTAGATGCAAAAACGTATATAAATAGATATATGGCATTTCTTTCACTGCCTGAAGGAAGTAACACAATGTTTGTAGGAAAATTACATTTGTTTTCTCAAACCAAGTGAGACTTACAAATGATGTTTTCCCCCCTTCAAATCACTGTAAAGGCTTCAATGTCAGCTCTTAGCAGTGCAAAATACATCCATTTCACCGGGAGTACTGAAGCGCCACATACACATTGAATTTCGGTTTGTTATCCAAGTATGTTGTTTTTCACAGCTCTCCTGTCTGTATTCAATATAGGGTGTGTGATACCAGCCACAGGCCAAAGCAGGTTGTAGGTGACTTTGATGAAGTTGCATCTAATTGTATCATCAGCAAGTCCAGAACAGTGCTCATTAGGCAGCCTTGCTCAAGCAGCAACTACATTTCTGGTAGACACTTTTATTTTTCCCAGACCTCCCTTGACAATGTTTACTGTTGCAATGTTCAGTCTGGCTTTGGATACTATTGATCATTCAGCAATCTTAAATTTAATCATAGGTTGGTAATTGCTACCACATTTAGTTCCTGTCCAGCTCCTGTGGGTTTGATTATCCAATCAAATTAAAAACTCGTCTCCTCTTCTGCTGTCAAGAGACAGTAACTCAGTTCTTTGGTGTATCTTGGCTTCTTTCTTTATGTAAGACAAAATGTAGCTATTTTTCACCAGAGTAGGTGAAATAATTGCCTTTATCTAGAAGGCTTTATCGCTGTTTTGATTTCTCCCAGCAGTTTGTATTTATCAAGACACTCAGAACTGTAGTTTCATAGCACTATTAAGTTAGTATAACCTTATGATAGAGAGAACTTATATTGTTTTAGAATTGTCTGCACAAATCAAGCTTTAGATATGTTGGCCACTTTATTCAGCACAAGAATTAGGGTGTTCAGAGGCTTAGCCTTTAACCATTAACCCTTAAATCAGAGGCCACTAAGAATGGAAGTTAGACTAAAATCTAGCCTTCTTCTAAAGAGCAAAACGTGTGAACAAGAGGTGATTTGACACTAGTTTGCAAAGAGTCTTTGGTAAGAAGATGAAATGCTGAAAAATTAAGCAATTATTGTTTGGGGGAATGTATCTCTTTCTGTGATACTGCATGAAAAAAAATGGAAACATCTGTTTTATTGCACACGTTTTTCATTCTTCAACAATCAATTTCAAATATTGATTTAACAGATAATGTCTTAGAAAAAGAATTAGGAGACAGAGCAGAGCCAGAATACGGTAAGAATTTTTGATGCATTAAATTCCATTGCACTGGTAAATATGTAATTATAAGGATATCATTCAAGAACCTCCAAAATTACTCAAGTTTAACAGGCACAGTTAAGAACTGGAACACGGGAAAAATGAATTCTTCAGAGAGCAACAGCTAAAAATATATGGCTGTTGTTCAGAATAACACTGCTTGTAATTCTTCTTCCAGATTACAATTTTGTAATAAAATCCTATTTACATGTATGTTTAGTAAATCATAAAAATGTTAATTTTCTCAATATAGATTAAAATGTAATTAATTTATTTAACAACATAATGACCATATTTTTTACTACTTTACTAAAATGCCTGATCTCCTTTTCAGATATTTTTCCAACAGTGCCAGCAGGAAATCCTTATGACACGAGCAAACCAGAAGACCAATATCATATTATTGCTACTGAGACAGGTAATGTGTTCATATGAATGTAGCATTCTGCTAAAAATATTAACAGTGGAATTAAATAAATATTTCAGTTTCCACTTTTGTCAATAGGAAGAAACAGTCTGTTTCCCAGGGAGTGCCCTGAAAATACATATATTTGAATAACATTTCAAGATCTCAGTCCTCTTAGTTACTGTGGAAACAAATTATTTCCTTGTCTCACCAAACTTAGAATAAACACCGTGTCCATAGCTCCTCTGAGTAGCCTGTGTTTTGGGAAAATCACATGCTTACAGGAGTTCAGTGCCTTGCTGAGATTCCCGGTAGAGAAGACATTTGACATTTGGGAAATGGATGTTTACTGCTCAGGTTCTTTAAAACCCCTGGCTTCCTCATTCAGCAATTTATCTTCTGAATGGAGTCCCAAGGCTCAGGAGGAGTTATAGTATAGCTTTAGTTCAAGGAACTGAACATGTCTAAGGAGCAGCTCTGGATTTTACAGGATCGCACCATAGGATTATGGAAATCTTATGCACCAAGATTATGGACAGCACTGGTTGTCTGGATTTGAGCCAGGTTCTTAAATGGTGTTTCCATTATTTGTAACTCCAGAGGAATTATTGTATTGATGAACTACAGTTTGAAATAAATAATACCATTTAATACAAACTGTGTGAAGACTCTCAAACTCAAGCACAACCTGAATATTCACATTTATTCTTGCTAGTGAAAAATATGTTCAAAATTGGACAATGGGTAAGAAAATCTCCAGAATTTGTATTTTAAATGTGTATTAGTATAAAACATGGGCATATAGTTACTGGGAAACAGTACCCTTCTAGAAGTTACAGACCCCATCCTCTACAATAGACAGAAAATAGAGTCTCAGCTTTTACCATTTCCCACGCCTTTTCTGCAAGAACCTGCAGAGGAGCACCTTTAGCTCTCCTCAGTAGTTAAGGAGAGGCTATATGTGTCTTTTAAGAGAAAAGGAAAGATGAGAGCCAGGCTCATTCCTCCTGTGGTCCTGCATGAGCAGGGAATCTACATACAAAGACTACAAAGATTGAGTCTACAATTAAAATGGACTGTAAAAAAAAATTGGCTGTGAAATGCACTCCATTAAAATACTTGAATTTTGAATTACAAATTAGAAAAATATCAGAATTGAAGACCTTAAGATATGTTTTGCACATATCTCAAGTGCTGCTTTGTTCTTGATACTGCTGAGTTCTCTTTGGAGCTCTGCCTATAGAAGGAATATATGTGTTCTTTTGTGTAAGTTAATGTATTCCTGTTATTTTACTCCAGATTTTTACACACAAGATTAAAAGCATTTCAACATGGGAGACATTAATGAGAACTTCTGTCTTGTAGGTATAATTCCGAATTTAATTTATGTTGTAATACCCACTATACCACTACTGCTGTTGATACTGGTGGCTTTTGGGACTTGCTGTTTCCAGATGCTTCATAAAAGGTAAAATATACTCCTCCATAGTGGTTTTATAATGCAGAATTCATATTTCCATTGGCAAGCTATTCCTACTGAAAGACTGCTTACATCTGTCCCCAAATATGCAAATAAGGGCCTTTTCATCTATTAAAATGCAAGTAGTTTACAGCTGATACAGCTGAACATTCACCTTCAGGCTTTTCCACAACATGCTGAGATTATTCCAGGTCTCAAAGTAGCTGTTGGGACTCCACCTGTCTCTGAAGAAAGTCTCTTTGCAGTATACTTGATAGTCAAGCCTGTTGTCAGCACTCTTACTTCACCACTCATTGTGATTGCCACCTGTAAAGTACCTGGGCTGTGGAAAATCGTAGAGAGGTCCCTCACAGATACAGGGTGAACCCAAGGACTCACTTTCTAACCTAAAGTAAAAATTGGTTCCAAGGACAAGCCTAAGGGCCAGCAGCTGCTTAATCCTGCTCCACTGCACATACCACACAAAGAACAGATGGACCACTGGAGCACAGAATTTGAAAATGAAAAGCAAAAGCTTGCTTTGAGCCACACGCCAGTGTGACATTCTTTGTACCTCATGTATGTGCTAAAGAGGATGCATAAAATAAATAGATATGTGTTAATAGCTGTGGTATTAAGCAGGTGTCCTGTTATGCAAAAAGGAAACATTTCAGCCTTAAGAGTACAATATACTTTGCTTCATGCTTTGAAATTCTTTGGACTTTTCATTTTTCTGAAAATATGCTATAGATACATAAAGATATGACAGCACAAAAGTTATATTTCTTTTTCTGTACTAGTACTCCTGAAGCTTTAAAATATCATTTTCATCTTTTAGTTCAGGAAGTGTTTTCAAGTTCATGTAATCCAGAAGAATTTAAAATTAAATATGTTTTATAGATAAACGCTATTTTGGTAAAATATGGAATATGGAAAAAAGGAATATGATACCACTGTTTAAAGAATTAAAAAAAAAAAAAATCCTACTTTTTAGCCTTTATTTTTTTTCCTTATGGTTTTTACTTAATATTTCCTGCCAATAGCTGCAGTAACTTATTTCAAGTGAGAAAACACTCCAAACATGAAGACTGTTTCTGTCTGTATGAGTGAGTGCCCAGTGATATTTGCAGTACTCCTTTGTACCATGCCCCATTGAAACAAGTAGCTGTAAAGAACAGATGTTATGAGGTCTGCATAACAAAGCTGATTGTGTTTTTATTTTATGCATTTTCTATAAAGGAAAGGAAAATGCCTGTCTTATGACAGGCAAATAAAACCTGTGAAATGTGTATAAACCTCACCACTGGGGCTGCAGAAGGTTGGAAGCTTAAAGCAGAAAAGAGTAGAAAAATAGTAATATATATAACACTAGCAATTACATAGAACCCTTATCACAATGTCCCTGGATTTCTTGGTAAGTATGGTACATCTTAGTACCTTTTCTGGCAGGTCTTTCTCTTCGGAGAAAAGTTTCAGCCCTTGAATAGTCCTGGAAAAACAATGAGATTCATGGCCCACTGAAATCAATAGAAACAGCAGTGTTTACTTCAGCGGGCTTTGATCAGGCCTTTGATGCTATAGCAGTTCATCCAGAAGTAATTCATCTGAATTTCCAAGACTTCAAATCTGAATGACACAGATATTGAAAATTCACCTTGTAAGACTGCTTTTTTTTTTTTTTTTTTTTTTTTTTAGTTTTT
>WEIU01016462.1:105541-117199 GCA_013389925.1 Aegithalos caudatus
TGTGTGTGTGTGTGTGTTTTTTTCAGTATAAGGTTCAGAAACAAAAAGGGAAAGGAAAAACCATGTAGGGAAAGGACATTAGGCTTGAACACAGTCCTTGTTCTAGACTAAACTGGGCAAAGCCAGGGCACATGGTGCAGACTTATATTGGGAAGGCGATGCAATATGAAAAATTATGTGAATGCTCCTCATCAGGCTTGAGGAAAGCCAGCCAGTCTCCATGCCACAGACTCCATATTGCTGGAAGAAGAATCATGTGGCAGCCACCTCTGAGTTCATCCTCAAAGAGAAGTAGTGAGTTATAAAGGGAGCTGGAATGGATAAAAAATAAACCCACAGGAACATTTATCAATGCAGAAAGGAAGCCTCTCTGAAATATTATGGTGTCCACTTAGGAAAGGTCTCTAGAGTCCACAGATTTTGGGGAAAAGCAGTTTTTCTCTCTGTCTTTCCCTTAATGAAGGATTTCTGAGACTTTGTTCTACCTGGTATTTATTTCTCTGTTCTCTGCATTTCCCCAAGCATGTGCCTTTCTCTTTCATGGAATTACTCAACAGGAATTATTCAAAGCTGAGTGCAGAAAATTTCCAGTCCTCATATTTATCTCCCTCCGTGGTTGTTTATGTCAAGTTTACACCAAACAAAAATTTTTTTTTAAACTTGTATCCTGAAAGATTATTAAATGGGCAAAGTACCATGAGTAGAAATTACATTAATGAACAGGGATTGTTCTGGTTTTCAGGACTGGAGAATCAGGGAGCATTTTAATCAGTAGCTAGGTGAGGTCTATGCCAGCTTCTACTTACCCGGCAGGAATCTACTCCTCCCATGTCGTATCCCGCACAGAGCATATTCTCCGTAATATGATATTTTGGCAACCATTGCTGGCATTTTTCATTGGAAAGGAGAGGGACCTCTGCTTCTTGCAATATATTTGAAGTGGGACCTGATGAAAATACAAAGTACATTTACCTGCAGCATTAAATGAGTGCATCCCACTAGGAACACTAAAGGTTTTGTTCCTGTTCCAGCATGCTTGGCACGCTCCTGAGCAGCAGGAATCCCTGCCTTACTGCTGTACTATTCAGGCTTATGCCCCTGTAACACAGTCACTGATTAAACAGGGCTTGTTAACTGAATTCTGTCTTTCATTTTGTAATGGTACTGAATCTGATTATAATTAAATCAAGATTACTAAAATCAATGACTACAAACTCACTGTGGGGAGATCTAAGGGATAATTAAAGACTTAGGACTGTGGGTTGTTCAGTGCTTCCTCACTATTCATTGTGTAACTTAGGTTATTTAAAGTCTTTTAAAAAAACATATTTTATGAATTCCTACCCAAAATTTTAAACGTGATTTAACATAGAAGTCAATATATTCAACTGTGGAAGTGAAATGGCATGCTTATTATTTCAGTGAGACTCCAAATCTGGAGCATATGACATACAAACAGAACATACATTTCACACTGCAGTCAGTTTTCTTGACTTCTGGGGAAAATCATTTGCACATTGTCAGAAAGACTAATCTTCCTCTTCCCCTACCCAATATCTGGAACCAAGATGTACATATTTCATGTTGAGAAAAGTAGTCATCCTAACTTCTAAGTGGATCTAATAAGATTTCTTCATAGCCTAATGAACTTAAATATGCATGTTTTCTTCTAATAAATATCTTATAACTATCATTTTGCTTCAGAGAAGGAATAGTGGAATGGGACAGTTTCTAAATTTTCATATGGCAGAGTAACTCTCTGAATTATTTGACCTTAGCAATTCCTGTGGAGCAGGAACAAGCTTTCCCTCACAGCTACATGCCTGTCAGAATTTTCCAAGCAGATGACCCACCTTCATTCATAATATTACCCCAGCCAGCAATGGAACAGTTAATTCCTGGTAAAAACTGTTGATTTTTCTCTGGTAGGCAGATAGGTTGTATGTAATCTGTGAGTGAAAAACAAACAATCAATTTCAACCTCTTCCCTGTATTCAGGTTTTTATGGAGTCACACCAGAAAATTTTTTAATTCAAACTCACATTTGGCCAAGATATCTGGGAAGTACTGAGTGGACTCTGCAGCACCCTCATATGCTTAGCACTGTTTTCCACAATAGAATAAATGGGAGTAAATGGGGCTTTTGGGAAAATAAAAACTCACCTGTGTACTGCACTTTGTGTTGAAGGTGCATCAGAGCAATATCACTGTCTTTTGTTTGCTTCATGTAGTGAGGATTTATAATTATTCTGTCAATGTTGCCAACCACTGCTGGAGGATTTTCCAGATCTGACTGAATGTACAAGCCAAGAACTGCTTGCCAGCGGGATGGCTTTAGTTGTCTCCTAGGAGTTGCAAGGAGAGTATTCACAATTAGGAGTGATTAATGAAATCTTTGAGACATATGTATCAGAAAAAAATGCTGAAATTTAGCCTCGTGGTAATCCACAGCATTTGCACGTTTTGTCAAATGAACAGAACAGAGTACATGTGCTTAGAATTCTGTGAGAGTTTCACTGTCTTAAACATCCACACTGCAGATACGTATTGCTGATTCTTTTATGGTGAGCTTATAATGCATTATTTATAATGAATTAATCAGATGGTGGGGCAGAGGAGGAGGATACATTAACTAAATTACCATGGCTTTTTGAACACTATGAAGAATACTGCTGACTGCCCAGTAGGCAATTAATATTGGCCCCAATGAGAAAATTACAGTATGTCTAAAGAATAAGAGATCTAAGATGTTGGAACTGCAGCAGCTCACAGACTCAGAAAACTAGTGTCTTGGTTTTAATCTCAACCAAAAGAGATATATTTATAAAAGATACTAAGACAAATATGGCAAAATCAGCATTTTTTTTCCTAATCTACACATGTTGGTTTGACGCTGTATTAATCAGAGAACTTAAATGTTTGCTGTTTTTTAATCAATCACTTTGTGGCTTAAAAAATACATTTTCAGTCTGATAGTTGGACTGGATTGGTTTCAGCTCATCTTTTGGTTTGACATCAAAAGGTTCTTTTGTTTTATACTAGGAGTGTTCAAGTTAAATGTTCAGAAGGAGTGAAACTGCAATTTTCAATTTAGGAAAATTCTAGCAAGATGATAAAATTAGATTTAGTTGAAAATAGAAAGGTGATTCAAGTGAAAAGGACATATCAAGGCAATTGTGGATTTATTGTGTGGAAACTAAGAGGGCTTAATCCTTTTCATTTTAATATCTTTGTGTGGAATGTAGTTCCTGTCATGCCATGAAGCAGTGTTAGGATTTTGACACAGTCTCCATTGCCTTATTTAGCTATTTGTAGTGAAAGCTCTATTCTAATTTTGAATTTTCTTTTTTTTTTTTTTTCCCATTCCTGTTTCTATATGTCTTTTACAATACTCATTTTTATTGTAGATATTATGAAAGCAAACCCTAGAAAATATTTCAATATGCATCACTTCTTTGAATGATACAAATAACATCATCAAAAGGATATCCAATATTGCCTAATCAATGCACATAAATCAAGATTCATTCCAATAATGCACAGTAAATCTTGATCAATCCATTATAATATACAGGAGGAACGCTGGGTTTAATTTATGGAATATGATGCCACTTTTTATACCACTGGTAGGGATTCACCTAATTTATGGAGGCTCACAATAATTATGGGTTAAGTACCAATGCTCAGTATTAATACCATGTATTTAAAGTGCAGTTCCTTATTGTTCAGGAAATGCTGCTTGGTTTCCACAATTCTCTGCATTAAAGTAAGGACTGAGGATTTACCAGGAAGTAAAGGAACTTTCAGCTGAGCCTACAAGTGATTAAAACACAGTAACTAAACCAGGAAATAGTTGTTAATTTTTCATATCAGTGTCACAATTTGTTGATAATCAGATGCCTTCGTAGTGAACTTGCACATAAAAGAACATTACCCGTATACACAGTGTGCTGCTGTCACCAGCCACTCATCACTGACAAGGGAAGCTCCACAAACGGGTTGGAAATTATAATGGAGTGAAACTATCCAAGGCCAAGCCCCTCTTCTGGCATCACTTCCGCCTACAATCCTTGTTCCATTATTCTGATTTACCAAGTGTTTTCCACAAGCTATGATAAAGCAAAATAGAATGAAATCAAATAAAAAAAATTAAAGGGATGTAACATATTTTATTAGACTAGTCAATTTTCTTGGAAAAAAAAAAAAGGCTTTGTAGAATCTGAACTGCTATTCAAAAATACTGTGGAAAAAAGTTGGGGCTTTTATAGCTGAAATCAAGATGCAACTGTCTAACCTGGATGTTTTCTTTCCTCAGACTTTCTGGAATTTTTATACATTTATTTTATATATGTTTTCACTACAGATCCATCTCTAGTTTACACTAACGTTGAAATCAAGTGAAGACTAAATTTTCCTCTATTTATATCATTATGAGTATAGCATTTATAGCCCATTCCCTAACCTTTCCATTCAAGCTATAAACATTAGGCTTTATGGTCTGAACAATTTGATCTATCTGTGAAATATTCCTGGATTGTGTGTACTTACATTGAGTGTTACATTGCAGATGAACCACCAGGTTGTCCAAACAGTGTTCTCTAGAATGAAAGTGCCATTAAATCACAAGTATCTGCACACCAGATAACTCTGACTGTTAAAGATATATACATACACACAGAGAGAAATTTATATAATAATATATATAAAAGTACCCTCATTTAGCAGTATCAGCCTATTAAGTATAATAACTAATGCTACATGTTTAAATTATATTTTAATTAGAAATATACATTATATGTTATACAACTTTAAATGTACATGTTCCTCTTCATTGGGCACTTAATTGATTTATATTATAGAAATAAAAGTAGACTCTTGTGTTTTGGGGAAATGAGTCTGTGAGTCTGTGACAGAGTTGCAATAAAGTTATAGCCGCATATGGTATTTTTTCCTACATTTTGAGATGTTTTCAATACCTTACCACTAGAGATCAGTGTGGCCAAGGAATTTAAGAGGTTATTTTTATATCCCTGTATCATTTTACTAAGAAAATAATGCTACTGTAAAACACATAGTTGCATATGTTAGGTTAGAAATTGTTTAGCAGAGATATAAAGCCAGAGCCTGAAGAGCGCAAGACCACAGATCAAAACTTCTCAAGGATTTCTGATACCCAGAGGTTTTAGTATTATGTTCATAGTCTGTAATGAATCTGAAACACCTAGGACAGTGTGTGTGCTAGCAATTCAAATCTGATACACACAGAAATATGAATGAGAGGAAGATAGAAAACCAAGCTCTACCATTTGTTTCCAAAGAAATTTTCCATATTCTATTTTTAAATAGAATAGGTGAAGGATGCTTTAAACATAATAGGGAATGTATCCTTTGCAGTGTTTGCTCTAAAATTTGATATCTGCTGTGAGGGAAATGTGACCTAGTAATTTCCCAATGGCACAGTGGCACAAGAAATAAAGTGGGAAGAGTAACCACCCACCACCGCCCCTGTTAAACCTTCACTATAGTGGGGTGCAAATGAGATATTCCTCTGGCCCTTAATAGTCCCACATTGCCATTTTCCACTTCAAGATAGGTACCTAACTTTAAAGTTGTAAAAAGTGGAGACGAATTTCTGTGTCTTGTATTCAAATCTGTATTGACTTCATAAGGGTGTCCCTTCATAACCAGACAAACATCAAAGACAGAAATGCATAAATCCACAAGAAGCCAATACTATCTTCTGCATAAACTTCATAGCAACTAAATACCCTTATCCACAATGTTTTCATAGACTTTCAAAGGGGGGTCAGTGGTGGTGTATATTAGGTTTTTTATCTGATCCTACGCTTTCTCATAGGAAGATGCATAAACTACCCAAACCAACAACCAAAATGCCAGATTTGTCTCTATAATTTTACATTTTCAGTGTAAAAGGAGTTGTCTGTCCCACCACAACTGGGTGCTTTAGTAGAAATTACTTCATTTGCCTCTGTTTTTTCTTCTTTGTGGAGCTAGCTTTCAGCAGGAAAAGCACTTCCTTGCCTGCACTTCAGTCCTCACCTGCCTCTTGGTTAGCACAGGAGTGGCCAAAAGGCACCAGAGGAGTGTGCTGAACTCCTCCTCTGTGCCTGAGTGTCAGCTGTCAAGCAGCATGCAAGGCAGAATCTGGAGTAGTTGCATTTCTGTGAGCCTGATCTTCACTTAGAACTGGCAAAAACAATTGGTCCCTGTGGAATCTGCACACATATATCTAGAAGGCAGGATCTGGGGCTCTTACAAAGCTATCCTGCCAAAAATCACATTACCTAAGGGCACCAGAGAATGCTTTTGCTGTCTCTGTCACTGCAGCTTTCAAGCCCTATTATATGTTCCCTCCTTTGTTTCAGTGGTGGATGCACTTGAATAAAAATCAAAGACAATGTGAGAAATACATTTTATAATTAGATTACCAGTTAATGAATTCAGTTGCTTAAATTATCAAATCTCTGTGATCTTTCTAGCATTCATTATATGTACAAAAACCATGTGTGAATCTGCAATAGTGTCACCCTGCAAAATGATTCCTATCAGCTGTCCAGATGAAATATGGGAGAAGACACTTATTTCTGCAATAGAAATATAACTAAGATAAATTAATTTATTCCATTTCCTCCTGCTTTAATCATTTTTAGTGTTTAACAGGTATTGACAGAGGATGTCTTTAAATCATTACTGCTATTCAGGATGTCTTGTGGCAGTGCTGGTTTAGACATTCACTCAAGAGAAAAAGAAAAATAGCCTCCAATGATATACCATTAGTTTAAGATACTTTCACCACCCCTGAGAATGATAAATGTTTGGGGTTAACAGAGTATAATTAGAACATAAAATGTAATTTTTCCCCTGTAGACAAAATAATAGACCATAGAAAATTAAGAAGTGTCTCTTGCTTTATTACTATGTGGTTTGTTTATAAACGGAAACTGAAAGAACATGGATTCTTGCGGTCCTCAATATGGTTTCAGCATTTTAGCAATTAGACAGTAATTTTCTGGCTCAGTGTTCTGGTAGAAATCCAGAAAAAAAAATTACAGTAAACCCTCTTATAAGCAGAAAACAGTAATTGAAGTCATTACAATTCTTTAAATTGATGATGGCAAGCTTTTCTCCTTGGGTGTTTATAAATCTCACCATCTTCTGAGGATGTAGTCCTGGCCTAATACTACATTTTCATTTAATCTACAAGAAAATGCCAGTTTGTAGCACCCTTCAGAATCACTTCAGCTGTTATTTGGACTGAGAAAAGTTAGACTAGAATCAAATGTATTCTGAGAATAACGTAATCTAATGATTCACTTGTAAATGTGCAGACAAATCCAGAAGTCATTTTTTGAATGGGGATAGTTTGTTTAAATATAGATACCTGTCTGTGGATTGCTTAAATTAACAATCCCCATTATATCCAAAGTCTATATCAATAAAGTCAAAGGACTATAGAGTGTGGTTTATCTTATTTCAAGAGATGCCTTGATGGATCACATTTTGGAGTGGTTATTTTTCTGTGCTGATTACAGAGAGAATGTACTGAGACAACTGCTCTGTAACTATGGGTGAATGTCACTCCATTTGAATTCTCCTATATTATATATAGGTAGTCTTAATTCTACTATATTATGTACTCATAATTTAGAGATTTCTGGATAAGAAATATAATTTCCACAGTAAATGGATAGAGACATCAATTAGGACTTGAGCTATATATTAGTGCAAAAATAATCACCGCCATGCTTAAAGACATTGTTTGTATGAGGAAGAAACTTCACTGTACCCACCTTTTTGTAAAAATTAGGCTGTGGTTACCTCCTTTGGTGATGGTGACAAATGGGCCATCTCCAGTGAATAATACCACTGATGACATATTTGCATCCCTGGGACAAAAAGACAAATGCATCCTTTTAGACATATACCCTATTCTACCAGAAGAACAATATTTGGGAAATGACTATGCTGATAGAATAAATACCAGCTTTTTCTTTTGTTTTATTTTTCTTCTCCTCAAAGAATAACCCTTTAGCGGGAGATTTTTGAGGCTTGAAACTAATTCAGATTAAAATGTGAGTCACTTACTTCCAGTCTTACATTTTATTGTAAGATTTCTAATGCTACAATAATATTGTAAGAGACTTAATTCTTTTGACAGCAGTAAACATTTATTTTGGCTGTTCAGTGCCATAATGAAGGGTTTGAAATACCAGTTCTTAAATGTATGGAGTTAGAATGCCAAACAGGTTAGTAATAGCTGAACCTTGGGGTATCACAGTCTTTCTTTTTTGAGGGGTGCAGTTACACTTATACTATACTGTCTATGAAAGAAATGAAATTATATTTTGCATCATGAAGAATCTAATGGAGTAAAATAAAAGTTAATTTTCACCTCATAGATCTGTTGATATCAGAGTAACTGTGGAATAAGTCAGTAGTGTCATTTTTGCTATTGAGCAGGAGTGGGGTGTACTCACAGCCACAGAATCAGAAAACAGTTTGGGTTGGATGGACCTTTAAAGGTCATGTAATCAATTTAAAGGCATCAATTAGTTTACTCTTTGAATAACTTATTTTTTTCTTTTTCGGTAGCAATGGCTTTTTGAACTAAGGATTCTGTGTACTATTGGTGAGACAAATAGTTTTGATATTTAGAACCCATATCCAGATTTATTCTATAATCCATTCTGCATCATGTATTTTGTGATACTTCATATGACCACTCTGGAACACATATCTGTGAAACATATTTGCTTTCCCTTGAGGAAGCATGGGGAAAAAAGTTTGCTGTGGTTAGACTGCATAATTTTTTGGGGGTGACAGCCTCCCATCTGGCCTTTTAGCCTTACACATCTCAGGAGCAAGAAGAGAACCATTTGTTTAATACACAAGAAACACTTGCAGATTTAATACATAGGGAGCACTTGAATTGTGTCTTCTCATCAAATGCTGTAAATCTCACTTTCCTGCAAAGGATGAAGTCTGGAGTCTGCCTGCAGATCTGCTGTGTATGAAGTAAAGAGGTGTTCAACAACCCTGCTGTGCCATCAGGAGAGTCGTATGGTCCACCTCTGGAAAAGTCACTTCTGCTGCATTACTCAGCCTGGAAGTGCCTTTTAGACAGTCTGAGAGAGCAGTAAAGTACCAAGCCAGGTAGGCAGAGTCAAAATCTCTGATGAAGAACTTTGCTGAGACCAGCAAAGTACTCCCAGAAACTAATTTCCTTCTGAAGAGTGCTGCAACTTCATGAAGAAAATAAAATGAAGGGTTTCAGAGTAAAGCCTAAACTCTTACTCTTGTTGGACTTTTAGGTGTGACAGAATTGCCAGGTTTACCCTCATTCCTGGGTACAGTTCAGCAAAAACCCAGCTGGCTCTGGTCCCAGGGAAATAGGGTTGTTTTACGTCTGCCCAATGGCATGGTAAAAAGCTCAGTGTATGATTTTCTTGGTTCCAGGAAATAAGATGCTGACAACAGATTGCAGCAGTGCTGTCAGATGCACACAGCTTTGCAAGCTGAGCAAAGAACTATTTTTAGGTTTCTCGAGAGCATCAATTTGTTCATCTTGCACCCTAGACTCATTAAGAAGATTTGTCAATTATATGCCTAAGGTGTATTTTGTAGATGCACAATAAGCTTGCCCCCAGAATGGTTTCTTGTTTATGTAAAAATCACAAATGCAACAGTCTCATATTTGAAAAATGGAGGCAAAAGGATTCACATGTGAGAATTATTAGAACCTGTGAGGAACATTTAACTTTCTAGCCCAGGTACATAAATAATCAAGATATGATACAGGACTCCTATCAGCTCAGTCCTTTTCATAAATTAAACAGCAAATGAGACTAGCAAATTTATAAGCAATTAATAGTAAAACTAAATTGTCCTAGATGAACTTTAGCCTGTCTTTCTAGTAAAGCATGATTCTAGCTTGTAATTCAGTGTAGGAGCATGAGCTAAAGCCTACTCAGGACCTGTTATTGCAAACATCCATTTAGTAACAAATATGATGACACTTATTAACAAATATGCTGCTACAGGGGGATTCAAAGAAAGCAGAATAGTGTGCTGTTCACAGGAGTTACAAATATATATATATACACATAAATATAGACACATACATATCAGAATTTTTCCTATGCTGCAACTGCAGTAGCACAAAATGTGAAACAAGTTACAAAAATGTGATACAAGTTAGATTTAAAAATATTTCTTCTTGACCATGAGAATATGCAATAAACCAAGAAATGGAATAAATAAGAAATAACCAGGAAGCTTAATGGGAACTATTTTAGCAAGTGCACTTGAGTAGTTTATAGAGACAACCTGAGAGATATTGCACAGAATGATATGGGGACAAAAGCATTCAGTAATTTAAAAAAAGGTAGAATACTATGGAAGGCAAAGTTTGTTGAAGCCTATCAAATGTGTCAATTAAATCAGTAGATGACAAAATTACTTCTGTCCAGAAGGGAAAGGAGGCAGGGCAGGGGCAGAAAGAATCAGAGGAAAAAGGCCACTGGCCACTCTATAGAACAAGGTATTTGATTAGTAGCATATTTAAATGTAGTTTGTATATTCTTACATGTGTGCATACATAAATTACAGTCAGGATTTGTGCATGTAGCTACCCGATATTCTTGTAAATTCAGTACTTGTAAATTCAGGAAAAAAAGCAAAAAACCCAAAAAACCAGCAGACATTCATCCAGTTAGAAGCATTTTTAGATAACACTTGAATATTTTTCTAAGTCATTTTAGCTCTGTGATTGCTACAATTAATTTATCAGAAGAGGATTTGTAGGCATCTTTCTTTGGTCAGAGACAAAAATAATGAATTGCAGGCTTAGAATTTAGTTTGAGTATTCATTGGGTGAGTGATGTTCCCTAAAAACCTCAGCACTGCAGGAAAGGTAATTATTATTCAGTGGATGGCATTGGAGTAGCACATGATGTAAGTCAGGCCAAAATTGACTCCATAAATTTTAACATGGCGCTCAATAGTCGGCATGTTTCCCCTGAAAATTTTTCTGAACAGTGACTAAAACCAAATCTATTTTTCTGTCATACACATCCCTACTCCATCCATGCTCTAAGTCTACTTCAAGAGAAATTCCATTTCCTCTCCCAGCAGCTGAGATTTAATGATGGGTATGAAATGTATTTGGAGCCCAGTAGCAGAATGTTGAAGTGATTATCCCCACTTAGAATGAAGAGCAGCCCTACAAAAGCAGAGCAGCCAAGGCTGTTGTTGGCTCCAGCTTTACTCCTGAGCCATCCTTATGAAAGTGAAAATGTAAATGATGACATAAAGTGATAAAAAAGTGATGCATCCACAACACTCTCCCAGTGTTCTCCAATATGTATCCTCATGCCCAACATGCCATGTTCAGACTTATCAATCCTGTACTGAATGTCATCAAGACAGGGTTTGCCACACTTTCAAATTTGTTGGCACACCTAGCACTCCTCTAGGCAGTGACAGATACATTTGCCATTTTTTTGGAGAGTACACCAGTAAAATGAGGAAAAAAATGCCAATATACACTCAGCAAATCTGCAAACAAGTTACAAAGGACAATGAATATTTATCACTTACCCCAACCCCAACAGCTGGCAAACACTGTCTGAAATCTCT
>WEIU01016463.1:41508-56902 GCA_013389925.1 Aegithalos caudatus
GGAGCCCCGGCAGTAGCGCCCGCCATGCGCCCCCGAGCCGCGCCATGGAGCACGACAGGGCCATGGAGGTCTACGGTGACTGCCGGGGGCCGCGGGGGGAGCCCCGGGGCTGGTCCCGGTTTGCCCTTGGCGGGCTGAGGGGGGAACCACGGCGGGCCCTGAGGGGCTCGGAGCCGTGAGGGGGCCCCGAGGGGCTGGGGCAGGGAGAAGGGGCCGCGTTTGGCTGATGGGGCTCCTTCGTCGGGGCTTCCAAGGAGGAGCAGCATCAACAGTGCTGGGAAGGGGGTGCTCATGAAAATACCTGCGGTGAAATCCAGATTCCTTACCGCTGTCTCGTGCCTCAGATATAATCCGGACCATCCGGGACCCGGAGAAGCCCAACACTTTGGAAGAACTGGAAGTGGTGACGGAAAACGGCGTGGAAGTGCAGGAGATAGGGGAGGATGAATATCTGGTCATCATCAGGTTTACACCAACAGTACCTCATTGCTCCTTGGCCACTCTCATCGGTGAGATTCCCCTCGTTAGATCAGAAACAAAGAGCACAATTTGGTTAATTTGGGGTTGTCTGGATGCCACCAGTCCCAGTTCAGATTCAGTCTTGCCTGGCTGTGTTGGTTTGACCAGGAACTGCAGCTTGAGAATCACCAAAGCAACCAAAACAAAACAAAAATAAAACCCCAAATCCAGAGAAATGGGGACACCCATCTGTTTGTGTCATGTTAAGGAATCTCTTCAAAGAGATCCTCTCAAAACTGCTCTGAAGTGGTACAGAATTCCTTCCAAGTTACTTCATTAATGTTATTAACTGACAATTTTCAGCTCTTAAATTAAAAAATAATTACAACTTTCTGCTTGTCCCCTTTCCTTCAGTGGCTTGTGCTGCTCAGAATACAAAAGGACATTGCCAGTTACACTGATTGTTAACCATGGATTCTCTGAAAATGCACCTCAGACCTTGGATTTTACAGGAAAATCTTTTGTGTTCTGTTTTAACAGGCCTTTGTTTAAGAGTAAAACTTCAGAGATGTTTGCCTTTTAGACACAAGGTAAAGTGCCTGGTTTGAAATTCCATGAATGAATGGCAACCTCCCTAAATTAAACACGGAGATTCACAGACCTTTAGACCAAAGTAATGTCAGGAATACATAAACTACCTGAGGATCTCTGCAGTTGATTTGGGGGTGGTTGTTTTGTTTTTGTAGCTCCCAGCTCAGCAAAGGGAGCTCCTTGCCAGCAGTGCCCTGGTGTGGCACAGGGGTGACAGGCCCTGTGTGGGGAGGGATGGAGTTTTCCTTCCAGGCAGGAATGTGCTCCTGACACTGCTGTGGTGCTCCTGACACTGCTGCTCTCTCCCCCAGCTGGAAATCTACATTTCTGAGGGCACACATTCCACGGAGGAGGACAGTGAGTAGAGCCTGTGCATGCTGCTGCTTCAGCCCCCTTGTGCTCCGTCCTCTCCTCCCCTGCCTTCCCAGAAATTAATCCCCTGTGGAAGCTTGTGGCACCGAGGTGTCCCCAGGGCTGTGGTGGCTCTGATCACCTGCTTGGCTTTTAGAACAAAGCCCTCAGCTCTGGCAGGTGCTGTGTTTGTAACAAAAGGAGCTGCTGAATAATTGCCTCACTGATTGATCCCCCTGTCCTGAGATCCTCACCCCAGAAATGGGCATTTTCCAGTCAGATTTTGCAGGATGTGTGAGCACAGAAGTGCCCAGGGCTCCAGCAGGGAAGCTGGCAGGCCCTGTGTGCTGTGCCAGACTGAAGGATTACCCCCAGCAGCCCTGGAGTCCTGGCTCCAGCCTCCAGTCTGCCCAAAATGGGACATTTTGGTTAAATAGCCACAAACTGACCCTGGAGACCCTGGGCTACTGATTCATGCTGAATTCCACTCTTGATTTGGGGATGTGACACCAGAACACCTGACACCCTTTTCCTGAACCACCAAAGTGACAAAAGCCATTATTTCCCATGGCTGTTGTGTCCTGACTGAGCTTCCATCTGCCCCATTCCCTGTTTCCCTGTAACCCCCCTGCCACTGCCCCATTCCCTGTAGCCCCCCTCCCACTGCCCCATTCCCTGTTTCCCTGTAACCCCCCACCCACTGCCCCATTCCCTGTAGCCCCTCTCCCACTGCCCCTTTCCCTGTTTCCCTGTAACCCCCCTGCCACTGCCCTTTTCTCCTGAGCACCCCCAGGGCCTGGGCTGTCCCCTGAGCCCCTGCCCTGGGGGGTTTGCAGTCAACAAACAGATCAACGACAAGGAGAGGGTGGCAGCAGCCATGGAGAACCCCAACCTGCGGGAGATGGTGGAGCAGTGCGTGACTGAGCCCGACTAGGGACAGCCCAGCTGAACCACAGCCACCGAGGCCTTCACTCATCACCTGGGTCCTTCTTTAAAACAGAAATTGTCTGGAAGATGGGTTTAAATGATGAGGAATCGGCCTTCAAAGGAAGGCCGGTGCGTGGTGCTGGAAGTTTGGGAGTTTTTTGTGAGGAATATTTTGTGATTCCGAGCCACGCGCCTGCTTTGCCTTCTGAGGGATGTTGGGAGAGAAATTCAGTTTTGCAGGTTAAATTTCTACATTGTTTCAATCACTGCACTGTAAAAATAAAACAGATTCTTGTACTGAAATGCTGCTTTCTGTGTCCTGAGTGGTTTTTTTTTTCTGAAGGATTAAGTTTAGATTTCTGTTAGAGAAATTAATTTAATTCAGCTTTTCTGGTGTTGATAAACATTAAAGCTGAAATTAATTCAGAAAAAGAATTTGGAGCTGAGGGACTGGACTAGAACAAGGAGATTTTTTCTGGGACACAATTCCTGCTAAATACTTGTGCTCTTTTCCCTATTAATGTTACACATTCCTGATTCTGGAAACTTTGTTTTATAACCACCCTGGGGATGAAGTTTCCCTCTGGACCAGAACCTGATCCTGCTTTTCCTTGCAGCTTTGCTGCAGTGTGGGAGGTGATGGCCTCCCACCTCCCCTCCTTCTGCTGGAGAAGAGCAATCCCTTTTTTCCCCACAGGTTCATGCAGGT
Organism: Aegithalos caudatus; assembly: GCA_013389925.1. Classification (NCBI taxonomy): domain Eukaryota; kingdom Metazoa; phylum Chordata; class Aves; order Passeriformes; family Aegithalidae; genus Aegithalos; species Aegithalos caudatus. The sequence goes on from WEIU01016463.1 coordinate 44,546, forward strand.
GCAAAAAAAAAAAAAAAAAAAAAAAAAAAAAAAAATCTCNTAGTTCTCAACTTCAGTTAATCAGCTTCAATCAAATTTCAGTTCAATTTCCAACTCCTTTGTACCCCATGGACAAATGTGCCTCATGTGCCAGCACAGGGGACATGTCCTGTGTCCCACCCCACTGCTGGGGGATCCAGGGATCAGGGATCCAGGGATCAGGGATGGATAACTCCTGCAGGGATGGACCAAATGCTCCAGGAGCCCCAGCTGCCGTTATCTGTTGGCTTCTTTCCTGGAATTTGCCTTTTTTTTTGTCCTCCAGCAGGGAGGTTGGTATTTTCAGAGTGCAGCTATCTCAGGCAGCAGGGAGGTTCCGTGGCTCCTGGGGCCAGGAGATAGCAGCTCCTCCCCTGGGATGGGCTCCTGGGGGCTCCCTGTGCCTGCTGCCCCCGCACAGCTCCGTGGCAGCACCAGAACTGCATTCCCAGCCCTGGCAAAGCCCGGGAGACAAGGAATTGGATGCTCTGGTGGCCCTGAGGTGACTCCTTGTTCCTGCAGTGCCCTGGGGTCCTTAGCCCCGAGGGCTTTGCTGGGGCACAGAGATTAAAAGTTCTTTTCTGGACCAACAATTTAGGAAAATGGGCCAGATCCCAACCCAGGCCTCTGAAGCAGGAATATTCCCAATTCCTGGGGCAGTGCAGGGGCACTGGGAGGTGACTCCCCAGGAGCTGCTGCATTCCCAGCGTTTCCACTTGAACTGGGCTGGGGATCTTTGTCCATCCCCGTCTCTGCTGCCCCGGGCTGGGCAGGGGCTGTGCTGCCCCTGGGGACACTGGGGGTGACAGAGGGACAGCCAGGGAGCGGCAGCCACCGGGGGCTGGGGACAGCTCCGGGGGATCCCATCGGGCAGGATTGGAGGGGCTGAGGGGCGTGGGATGGACCCGGGATATTCCCGGAGGGGCACGGGATGGACCCGGAGGGGCGCGGGATGGGCACGGGATATTCCCGGAGGGGCGCGGGATGGGCACGGGATGGACCCGGAGGGGCACGGGATATTCCTCAACACCCGGGAAGACTCACACGGGCCACCGCCCTCACCTGGATCAAAAAGTACTGAAACTGTTCCTTTGGATGAACGAATCCTTCGCATTTCCAGCAGGGAGGGACAACTGCAGAGGGCACCAGCAAGCCACGGCAGCGCGGGGCGGGAGGAGCCTCCCCACCCGCCCGGCTCCGGGGCATCCCGGGAACCCCGAGAGCTCCGGGGCCATCCCGGGAGCACAGCGGGGTTCAGGGATGCCAGGGCAGCTGCTGGAGCGCTCCTTCCTCGCCATCAGATGGCCCTGCAGGCAGGAGGGAGCGCCCCGAGCCCAGGGTTAGCTCCTCAAACCCCAGCACGGCGCAAGGACCATTCCCCAGCTCCGCTCGCCCGTTCCACATCACCCTCCTGCCGCTTTGAAGGGATCGGCAGCAGCCTCGGGATCCCCAGCTGGCCTTTCCAGGGCTGAAATCCCCTTTCCATCCCCGATCTGCGGGTCCTCGCAGAGAGGAGAGAGCTCGGAGGAAGAGGCACGGGCCGGGCTGTGCCCCATGCCCGGGGCTGTGCCCCCTGTTCCCCCCGGTCCCCCGGGGCTGTGCCCCATGCCCAGGGCTGTGTCCCCCGGTACCCCGGGGCTGTGCCCCCTGTGTCCCATGCCCGGGGCTGTGCCCCCTGTGCTCCCCCGGGGCTGTGCCCCCTGTTCCCCCCGGTCCCCCGGGGCTGTGCCCCATGCCCAGGGCTGTGTCCCCCGGTACCCCGGGGCTGTGCCCCCTGTGTCCCATGCCCGGGGCTGTGCCCCCTGTGCTCCCCCGGGGCTGTGCCCCCTGTTCCCCCCGGTCCCCCGGGGCTGTGCCCCATGCCCAGGGCTGTGTCCCCCGGTACCCCGGGGCTGTGCCCCCTGTGTCCCATGCCCGGGGCTGTGCCCCCTGNCACACGGGGAGCAGGTTTGTGGAATTTCCCAAGCCCGTGGTTGCTCCGGGTGAGCAAACGCACCGTGTTTGGTACCCGCTGAGGAGAGGGGCAGCTCCTTTCCCCCTTGCCTTTGTTTCTGTGCTGTGCTTCCCCCCGGGATGCCCTCCTGGAGCAGTGGGAGCTGCAGCACCCCGGGGTGGGTGGGTGGGTGGGTGAAGGTTGTTCCCTACCGGAGCAGCTGGCAGGGATCAGCTGCCAATTAAAATCCAAACAAAAAGATGAACCAGTGACATTTTTCAAATCCTTCCCTGGCTGTCCCGGCTTTGCCAGCCCTCTGTGCTGTGCCTGGGAACCCTTTCTGTGTAGCACAGGGAGCTTTGAAGAACAAGAGGAGATAAATCCACTTTTTATTATTCTCTGGGAAGGGCAGGAGGGAGCTGAGCTGTTCCTGGTCCCGCTGGGCTCTCTGCCCCAGGCTGGGACGGTGCCCCTCCCTGATGAAGGGCTGATGACCCCTCTGGTCCCTGGGAATAATGAATCCCCCGCAGCCGAGTTCAGCAGAGCCTCGGTGAGGTGGGAGGGCTGGGAGCCACAGGTGCTGTGCCAGCAGAGCCGGGGCTGGGGAGCGTTCCCGAGGTCTGGGACACAAACAGCTCCTCCAGCAGCTGCTGCTCCCCAGCCAACGAGCTCCTCTTCCTTCCTGTCTGCAGCCTGGAAAGGTCTGGGGTGAGCAAGGCAGGCACAAAGGTCTGACTTCTGATCTGAGGCCAAAAGACTCTCAGAGTCTCCCAGGGGATCGTGGAAGCACGGGATGGTTTGGGTGGAAGGGACCTTCGAGCCCAGTCCCACCCCTGCCACAGTGAGGAACTGGATGGGCTGTAAGGTCCCTTCCCACCCAAACCATTCCCTGATCCTGTTTCAAACACCTTTTGATCCATGAGCCCTTTCCTCCTTTCGCCCCACTGCAGCAGCTCTGTCTGAATAACATCCTGCTTGTGTTGAGACAACAAAAGCATCTCTAGAAGAAGAAAAAAGGCATTTCTTTATCCCATCCAAGCCTGCCCTGTCCGGGGGAAGCCATTCCCCCTTCTCCTGTCACGCCAGGCCCTTGTGAAGAGCCCCTTTCCAGAGACACTCACTGGAGGTGTCTCACTCAAAGAAAATACTGCAGATATTTAAGCCAGATGTGTTTTATTGTCCCTGATAAAGCAGTTTCTGTGCTGGTGGGAGGCCTGGCTTGTTCTGTGGCTAAGAATGGCCTGGTGTCCCAGAGGAGGGATTATCCTGTGCCCTCAACCAGCCACAGATGGGACCCCACACTGGAAAGGCACTGCAGGAGGGGCTCACCAGATCCTGTGCCCCAAAGAAATTGATTTGCAGAACTGGTTTACCAGGCTCATGTTTTAATCAACAAATCCCCATTGCAAAGAGCAGCTGTGAATGATTTTCAGATGCAAACTCACAGTTCCTTCCTGCTGCCAGGGCCTGAACCATCCCCAATTAACTGAAAACCTTGGGAATTCCCCTAGGGAAGAGAAAATGTGAAACCCACCTGTTTCCTTCAGTAACTGTTTAATTTAGCACCCTGGTGAGCTGTGGCCATGAGAGCCCAGCACGAGGGCTGTCCCTCTGCAATCCTGGGAGGGTGACAGGGAGGGGGACAGATGGTGCTGGGGACAAGGAAAGCAGGACTGGACACAGGTTCTTGGACCATAAAAACTTTACATCACCTTGGGAGGGAATAAAGCACAAAGGGTGAAGTCATGGCTTGTGTTTTACATACAAATCACACACAGGAATTTCCCCTCTTGGACTGAGTGTGGCTCTGGATGCACCTGGAGCTCTGCAGCCCGGGGTGGGCTCCAGCCTGGCTCTGCCCAGTGCAGGGAGCATTGCCCTTCAAGGCCCCCCAGGTTTTGGGCATCCTCCACAGCCTGAAGAGTAATAGGGAAAGGAATTCCTACCTAAGTGCCCCTGCCCTCCTGCAGAGACCAACCTGCCTGCTGAGACAGGGAGGGATTCATTCCCACGCTGCTCTGGGAGCAGGCCAAGGGGCTGTGCCTCAGAGTAAATTGGATATTCTAGTTAAAAATCAGCTAACCTTAACAGAGGAGAATCTAGATAAGCAGGGGAAAAGAGGGTTCAGCCTGTAAGGCCACAGAAAAACACCTTAACCAAGCATTACACTGTTAGACATAGAGAAACCCAGGGACTGAGCACCAGGGAGGGGATGTGCCACCACTGCCAGGGCAGCTTCCCTCCCTCTCCTGCCCAAATGCATGCAAGGAATGAGCTGGGGCACTCCAAACCTCGTGTCCCTGGTGTGCCCCCTGCTCCAGAGGGACACAGCAATGGCTTTGGCAGGGAGAGCCAGCAATGGGGAGCTGGGGGACAGAGCCCTGCACAGCCCCAGCTGAAGCTGAAGCTTTATTGCTCTTCACTGTCTCCACTCGTTAAATTAAATGTATTTAGCTTCAGTGCATAAACATTTTAATGAAAATTACAGGAATGGGTTGCCAGCTTCAAGTCCCTTAAAGGAGATTAAAAAAATTCCCAACCCCAAAGGGTCGGCAGAGCCGGTGGAATGCTGGACACCCAGCTCAGAGATATAAAAATAACAATAAAAGTCAAGGTTTGTGCTGGCCAGCCAACACCTGTGAGAGGCTGCAAACGCCAAACGATAGCACCATAAGCATTTCTGAGAGCTCTTCCCCCCAAATTATTGCTGCTTTCGGTTCCCCTTCCCCCTTTGCCTCCCCGCGGGTCTCCCGGGGCAGGGCGGCCCCAGCAGGTCCCGGGATGTCGGTGGGGATCCCCATCCCATCCCATCCCATCCCATCCCATCCCATCCCATCCCATCGCCGCGCCTGTCCCGCAGCTCGCGGCACGGGAATTGGGCTCACGGTACNGGGGCCAGCGCTGTCACCTCCGCGAGAGGCGCTGGTGGCCGCGGGCACCAGGCTGGGGACAGCTGTGACAGCACTGGGTGCGCACCGCGCGGAGCTGGCACCTGCCCAGCAGCCGCAGGGTCTGGCAGAAGGCGAAGGTCAGGCGGTCGCGCTGGCAGGGGACACCTGGAGGGGAGGCAGGAGGGACAGCGCGGTGTCAGTGCCGGCCCGGGCGGGTGTCCCGGGGGGAAACGGGCTGGAACCAGGTGATGCTTGAGGTTCCTTCCACCTCAAACCATCCCGGGGCTCTGTGGAAGCTGGAGAGACACGGCCAGGGCACCTGTGCCATGTGCCACCCACCCCAGCAGGGACAGACCCACACCAGTGCTGCTGCCAGCAGCTCCAGAGCATCCTCCCAGGGCAGGGACACTCCCAGGGAACAGGGCAGGATGCAGGGACAAACCCCCCCGTGCTGCCAGCAGCTCCAGAGCATCCTCCCAGAGCATCCTCCCAGGGAACAGGGCAGGCTGCAGGGACAAACCCCCCTGTGCTGCCAGCAGCTCCAGGGCATCCTCCCAGGGCAGGGACATTCCCAGGGAGCACAGCAGGGTGTAGGGACAAACCCCCCGTGCTGCCACCTCCTGCCAGCCCCCAGCCCCCCCCCAGCCACAATTCCTTTTTCTTGGAATTGTTTTGGGTTATTTTGAGAACCTGCATCATCTGTTTCTCTTCCTGCAGGTGTCCTGCAGCCCTCCAAACAAGCCCTGCTCTGAGGGGGGGTTTGTTTTGGGAATGGCTGCTCCAGTGGCAGCCCAGGCCCCACCTGGGCTCAGACCATCACCAAACACACGTGGTTTACATGAACACAGAGCTGGTTTGTTTGAATTTTTGATTTCCTCCTTCTCTGCTTTATCTCAGAGCAAGGCACAACTCCCTCAGCCTGCAGCTCCTCACCCAGTGCTGTTAGACCTGCTTACATTACACAAATCAAAAATGAGCCTAAGCTTAAAATCTGTGATCTGTGACCCCCATTTTACCTCCTGTAGCAGGAATTAAAGCAAATGACAGCTTTTCTCTGGAAAAGGGCAGAGCTGATGTGCTCTGGGGCCGAGCCCCCCATTGCTTCTCCCCCTGGGCACCCAGCACCGTGCAGAGCAGGGACAGGAATGGGGAAGGTAAAATGGGCTTTTCTCTTTCTCAGGACGCTTCTCTGCAGGGGAAAGAGCCTGGGGAGCTCTGGCTGACCACTGCCCGTGTCCCCTCTGGGAACAAAGGCTGTGCTGAGGGAACGGCTGCTGCCCCCATTCCCACGGGATGGATGAGCAAAGGATGCAGCAGATGCAGGGCAGAGACTTTTCCCCCGGTTTGGGATTTCAGTCACAGCCCCCTCCCCCAGCCCAGCAGTGAGGAGGTCACTACACTGCTCCAAAATTTATTTTCTGTTTCCTCCCTGCCCCCTGAGCTGCAGCTGCAGCTCTTTGTGCCTGGCCAGAGCGTCCCTGTGCCCCCCAAAAGTGATTTATCACTGCTTTATCTATCACAACAGTGCTGGCAGGGCACAGGAGGGGATCCCAGCCTCACATCACACCTCCAGCCTGGGGGCTCACTCTGGGACACCCTGGGGTTTTCCTGAGCAGAGCAGGTGAGAAATCTCTGCAGAGCCCAGGCAGGGCTGGGCCAGGAGTGCAGCACATCCCAGCCCTGCTGTGAGAGCACCAGAGCCACTGGGAAAAGGGGAATGCTGCTGCTTGGTGCTCTGCTCCACGGGGCTGTCAGGATAATATTCCCTGGGAGCATCCCTGTGGCTGCACAGGGCATCCCCTGAACCCCAGGGACACTGGAGCACAGGAACATTCCCATGTGCTGCAGGACAGGGATGGCTCAGCAGGGCTCCTGAAACCCCTCAGGGTGTCCCTGAGAGCCCCATGGGAGTGGGAATGAGCCTGGATTCCCATGGAGGGGTGGGAATGTCCTGGGCACTGCTGGGGGCTGCTCTGCCCAACCCCTCAGTGCTTTCAGCACTCCCAGCTTCCTAGAAAGTTATTTCTGGATCACACCCCAGCTGCCTCCTGCCTTCCCTGGACAGAGCTGGGAAGGCTCACACTGGGAGCCTGCTTTCCAGGCTTGGAGGGATGGCTGAGCTCTTCTGATCCCTTTCCAGGAGATTCCTGCCCCCTGCCCGGGCAGCAGTGAGCCCACCCTGGCAGGGGCTCCTGCCCTCTGAGCACCCCCTGCCCCACAGAGGATGGGTGGGAGCAGCAGGGTGGCCTTGGGGACGGGGACAGGAGCCACCACCCCGGGCTGGAGGCTCTGCTGACCTCGAGGGAGACCCAGCAGGAGCCCAGGGCTCCACAGACCATAAATATCCATGTTGGAAGGGACCCACGGGGACCCTGCAGTGCTGGCCCTGCACAGGAGCCCCCAGGAGCCCACCCCACCCCTCAGAGCCATTTCCAGGCTCTCCCTCAGCCCAGGGAAGCAATGGGAGTCCTGCAGGCCTGCAGTTCCCATCGTTTCCCAGCTCCTGCTGCAGTCTCAGGGTGGATCTGAGCGGGGTCAGGCTCAGGGCTGGAAATCTTGGCTGAGCTTGTGATTCCTCCCCGGAATTGGGTCTTGGGCAAGGGAAGCTGTAATAAGCACTTCATTTGTCAGCTCTTCAGAGAGGGACCCACAGAACCCACCCCATTTGCATTTAATCCTTTTACTGCCCTTTCTTCCTATTAACCATTTTTTACATAATCCTTGCACTTCATTTGGAAATACCTTCCCTAAGTCCATGCCAAATTTTAGGCTAAAGAAATAGAGCAGGGCTTTAAAAATCCAGGCTAAGTCAGCACATTAGAGACTGAAAACCCCCACTTTTTGGGGGCTGTTTTTTTTAGGTCGCTGTGGAAGTTGCTTTAAATTTCATTTAAGCTTCTGCCAGCCAGACCTAAGCTTTTACTTTTATTCCTGGGAAAAATAAACTTCCTGGAACACGTTTTGTAAAAACAAGGAAAGGTTGAGCTCGGAGCTGAGTTAGCAAATCCAGGGAATTAGGCTGCTGACCTCTGGCCCTGGGGATGCTCTCGGAGCCAGGGCTGAATTTAACAAGGAAATCATCCCAGAGTCCTGCTCCAGGGCTGAGGTGCCTCCCTGTGGCCTCTGGTCAGCATGATGGGATGCATGGGATGCATGGGATGCATGGGATGCATGGGATGCATTCCCAGCTGCCAGCCTGGGAATGGCCAGGCTGGGAAAACTGGGAGAAACCCACAAACCCCAGAGTCTTCAGGTGTCAGCCCTGCTGCAGGCAAGGCCTTTCTCCTACATCTTATCAAAATAAGGAGTCCTTCCTGGAGCATCCCTTTCCCACTGGCTCCTGTTGTTAATTAGCAGTTAATTAATTGCTCTCCATGCCTCACTCAGCAGCACCTCCTGGCCTCACCACTCGGGTAGGGCCTTACACGCTCAAACGACTGAGAAAATTGGGATTTGCTGCAATTATTTCCCACGTGGATCCCTTGTGGGGAACTCTGAGACTTGCAGAACCATGAACAATTTCATTTCCTTGCTCAGAGCAGGCGGGAGCAGCACTTTAATTGCCAATTAATCCTGTGGCAACTGGAAATTCAGCCAGCCTGGATAATGAGCCAGCAAAGGGGAGCAGTGGGAGTGAGGGGTGCCTGCACTGCCCCAGGGAGCAGAGCCCCAGCCCTTGGGCTCCCACAGCCCCAGCAGGATCCCTGTGCTGGCTGCTCCCAGGACACAGAGCTGGGCTCCATCAGCTTCCCAGGGGAGCTCATCCCTTTGGAATTCCCAGCTCAGACCCCTGTGGAACAGCCCTGTTTGCTGTTGGAGCCCAGAACTGGCCCCAGCAGCTGCCTGGGGCAGGTTTGGGGAGCTCAGACCTCCCCAGGGTGGGATCCAGGAGGGAACTGGTGCTTTCCATGGAATGCCCATGATGGGTCACCCTGCTGCCCTGCTCTGTCCTGGCAGGGAGGTGTCACCAGCACCAGGACCTGCCCCAAGGCTGCGTCCAGCACAGCCACCACCCTGCACTGACCAGCTGAGTGACCACTCCATTCACCACCCTGCAGTGACCAGCTGAGTGACCACCCCTTCACNCACCACCCTGCACTGACCAGCTGAGTGACCAGCTCCATTCACCCTGCAGTGACCAGCTGAGTGACCAGCTCCATTCACCCCCTGCACTGACCAGCTGAGTGACCAGCTCCATTCAGCCCCTGCACTGACCAGCTGAGTGACCAGCTCCATTCACCCTGCAGTGACCAGCTGAGTGACCAGCTCCATTCACCCCCTGCTTCCTCCTCCAGTGCACAGCAATTCCCACTTTCTGCTTGAAATCTGTCTGATCTGCTGCATAAACTGCTGCAGGCTTCTCCAGGCCCTTGTGCAGGCCTGGGGCTCAGCTCCTTCCCAAGACACCCCAAAGAATTCCCAGATAAATGTCCCCAGCCTCTGGAGCATCCCACTGGGGTGCCCACGGCTCTGAAGCTCCCAGGAGCCATCTAAGGACACACTCACAGCTGGCTGCAGCTGTAAGACAACAGCCACACTCAAAAATAACCTTGGTGGAATCTTCAATTAATTTATAATCTGGCAACAGCTCAGGACTCTGGTTCTAATTAATCCCGACCTCCTTTCATTGAGGATGGCTGTGAGATGTTTGTTTGTGCTTCATCTCTGCTCAAAACCCATCTGATAATGGTCTGAGCATTTAAACCCTGCTGGGGTTATTGGCACTGCTGTGTCCAGTGAGGACATGAGCACTCACAGCCCCAGCCATGGTACCAGAGCACCTCGTGCCAGAGGAGGGAGAGGCTCCTCACAAAAACATGGATCGCTCCAGCCTGAATCCCTCCTGTGCAGCAACGATCCCCTAAAGCACAGGAAAGGGCTGGAATTACATTTATGTCTTTCTGGGAGCCTTTGCCTGTGCATTTACACATCTGGGATTTCCTGCCATGTGAAAGTTTTGTTCCCCTCCATGCTTTGGCTGGAAACGTTTGTATTTCCAAGAGGCGTTTCCTGCCCTGGGCTGCAGCCAGAGCATTTATGTCATTTCTGATCCAGGATTCTACCATTTATTTGTGTGCTTCCTACACATCTCAGTGGTTATTCTGGTCCAGCCTTGGCTCCACAGCTCTCATCACCAAGCCTGGCACGGAAAGTTTTCCCTGACCAAAGCAGCCGGAACCACACATCATTTCTTGAGCGGGGCTGACTCACCATTTCCTAAATGCTGGAGTGCCCCATGGCCCTGCAAATGCTCCAAAAAGGAGCAGATTAATGGATAAAACCGGATAAAAACATCCTGATGGCCAACAGTGCCACTGCCCAACTCCCAGTTAAGCAAAGGCAGCGTTCCTGCCTGCTCTGGGATGGGTGTTAGGAGGAACAGGCTGGCATGGGATAAACACGGAGAGCTGGAAGGCTGCAAGGGTGTCCCAGGCTGCACAGGAGCTCAGGGATGTGTGGAGCAGCCATGGATCCAGCTCCTCCACCCCAGGCTACTGCTGCCCCCCTGCCACACCTCTCAGCCCTCCTTTTGTCCAACCATACTTTCTGGGCAGCCAAAGAGCTTTTCTTCTGCACACACACATTAAAAAGATAAAGCTGGTAAGTGACTGACACGCTGATATCAGTGGCATCTAATCCCTCATTATATTGCTTCTCTGTAAGTGCTGTTAACCCTTGCAGTCCCCAGATTCCTGTCTCCCAGGGAGCTGCCCGGTGCTTGGGATGGATCTCTGTGAGCAGAGGAGGGAGAAGGAGCCAAGGGAGTGCCCGTGGTGTGGCCAAGCACTGTGGCTGCAGCCAGGGCAGGTAAATGACAAACAGGATAAAACAGGGCTGGCTCCCTGGAGCACCTGCTCAGACACACCTGAATTTGCTGCAGAACTGCTCCTTTACTCCATTTGCTGATGCTGGGCCCAGCTTGTTTCACAAGTCTTGTGCTCTGGGACTTCAGCCCTGAGCAGCTTCCTGAGAGCTCCCTCAGGGTGTTCCCTCTGCCCTCCTTTTCCTGAGGGCCCCGTTGCCTCTGGATGGGTCCCTGGGGTGCCCCTGTGCCGGGTGACACTGCTGACCCCAACGAGCACATCCCAGCTCTCCTCCTCCCTGCCAGCACAGCCCCTCGAGGGACGGATGCTGCGGACACGGTCACAACATTCCCACTTAATTCTCCATTAGCCGGGTCAGCCTTGCACAAGCCCCGCTCCCGTGCCTCCCGCAGCCTCCCCGCATTTCCCGGGCCGGCGCCGCTCACCCGGCTCGGGGCTGTCGCAGTCCTGCGGGTTGCACTTCTGGGTGCTGTGGGGCCAGGGCTCGTGGTGGCACAGGCTGCTGTCCTCCTGGGCCAGCCCGCTCCTGGTGTCCATGCACTTCACCTGGCGCCGCTGGATGCCCCCTCCGCAGGGAGCCGAGCACTGCGGGGCCGGGGCTCAGCCTGGGGGCGGCCCCGGTGCCNGCCACCCCGGCCCCCAGTTCCACCCCGGTGCCACCCTGGCCCCAGCAGGGCTGGCACCCCATTCCCTGCCAGTGCCCATTCCCTGCAGGTCCCTGTTCCCTGCCAGTGCCCATTCCCTGCAGGTCCCCATTCCCTGAAGGTCCCCATTCCCTGAAGGTCTCCATTCCCTGCATGTCCCCATTCCCTGCATGTCCCCATTCCCTGCATGTTCCCATTCCCTGCATGTCCCCATTCCCTGCATGTCCCCATTCCCTGCAGGTGCCCATTCCCTGCCGGTGCCCACTCCCTGCCGGTGCCCACTCCCTGCCCGTGCCCACCTGGCCCCAGGAGCCCACCACCCAGGTGGTGCAGGGCTGGGTGTTGCAGGGCCGGGTGCTGTTGGGTCTCGCTGCCTCCTCGCAGCGCCCCGGCTCCGGGCAGGTCACCAGCCGTGCCTGCTCCCCGCCCCCGCACGGCTCCGAGCACTGCGGACACACCGGGGGCACCGTCAGCCCCTCTGCCCCCGGGGGTGCTCACCTGGAGCGGGGAAGGCTCCAGGGAGAGCTCAGAGCCCCCGCCAGGGCCTAAAGGGGTTCCAGGAGAGCTGGAGAGGGACTGGGAACAAGGGATGGAGGAACAGGACACAGGGAATGGCTCCCACTGCCAGAGGGCAGGGATGGATGGGATACTGGAAAGGGATTGTTCCTGGGAGGGTGATGAGGAGCTGGGAGGGATTTCCCAGAGCAGCTGTGCCTGCCCCTGGATCCCTGGCAGTGTCCAAGGCCAGGCTGGATGGGGCTTGGAGCCTCTCCAGGAGGAGGTGTACCAGCCCAGGGGTGTGTACCAGCCCAGGCAGGGATGATAACTCTGTTCCTGGTATCCCATACCTCTCTCCAGGAGGAGGCGTACCAGCCCAGGGGTGTGTACCAGCCCAGGCAGGGGTGGTAGCTCTGTTCCTGGCAGCCCATACCTCTCTCCAGGAGGAGGTGTACCAGCCCGGGCAGGGGTGGGAGGAGCTGTGCCCAGGGGTGGTAGCTCTGTTCCTGGCAGCCCATACCTCTCTCCAGGAGGAGGTGTACCAGCCC
>WEIU01016463.1:66208-76246 GCA_013389925.1 Aegithalos caudatus
GCAGGGCTCCTCGCTGCAGGGGCGCTGCCGGTCGTCGGGGCGGCTGAGGGCATCGCAGAACCGCTCCTCCACCAGCCCCGCCAGCCTCTCCACGCAGTGCACCACCTGCCGCTGCACCCCTGCCGTGGGAGGGACACTGAGGGCACCTGGGCACGGCCAGGTACCCCTGGGGTACGGCCAGGCACCCCTGGGGTACAGCCAGGCACCCCTGGGGCACGGCCAGGTATCCCTGGGGCACGGCCAGGTATCCCTGGGGCACGGCCAGGTATCCCTGGGGCACGGCCAGGTACCCCTAGGGCACAGCCAGGTACCCCTAGGGTACAGCCAGGTACCCCTAGGGCACAGCCAGGTACCCCTAGGGTACAGCCAGGTACCCCTAGGGTACAGCCAGGTACCCCTAGGGTACAGCCAGGTACCCCTAGGGTACAGCCAGGTACCCCTAGGGTACAGCCAGGTACCCCTAGGGCACAGCCAGGTACCCCTAGGGTACAGCCAGGTACCCCTAGAGTACAGCCAGGTACCCCTAGGGTACAGCCAGGTATCCCTGGGGCACAGCCAGGTACCCCTAGAGTACAGCCAGGTACCCCTAGAGTACAGCCAGGTACCCCTAGGGTACAGCCAGGTACCCCTAGGGCACAGCCAGGTACCCCTAGGGTACAGCCAGGTACCCCTAGGGCACAGCCAGGTACCCCTAGGGTACAGCCAGGTACCCCTAGGGTACAGCCAGGTACCCCTAGGGTACAGCCAGGTACCCCTAGGGTACAGCCAGGTACCCCTAGGGTACAGCCAGGTACCCCTAGGGCACAGCCAGGTACCCCTAGGGTACAGCCAGGTACCCCTAGAGTACAGCCAGGTACCCCTAGGGTACAGCCAGGTATCCCTGGGGCACAGCCAGGTACCCCTAGAGTACAGCCAGGTACCCCTAGAGTACAGCCAGGTACCCCTAGGGTACAGCCAGGTATCCCTGGGGCACAGCCAGGTACCCCTAGGGTACAGCCAGGCATCCCTGGGGCACAGCCAGGCATCCCTGGGGTACAGCCAGGTATCCCTGGGGTACAGCCAGGTATCCCTGGGGCATGGCCAGGCATCCCTGGGGTACGGCCAGGTATCCCTGGGGTACAGCCAGGTATCCCTGGGGCACAGCCAGGCATCCCTGGAGCACCTGAACCTGAACCTCCCGGCACCACCCTCTGCTGCCAGGAGGCCCTTGGTGAGCCTGAGCCACCACCACAGTGAGAAAAAAAATGAAATCACCACTTGAAGTTGCAAGTTCCTTTGTGCTGAGGGTGCAATGCCCCCATGGAGCCCCACAGCACCCGTGCAGCTGGGGCAGGATGGCAGCTGGAGCTGCTGCAGCTGCTGCATGTCCTGCCACCGCAGCCTGTGTGCCCTGCAGCGAGGTCTGGGGGGCCGAGGGGCAGCCCCCAGCTCCTCTGGCAGCCCTGGCCCAGCCCAGCTCAGGGACAAAGCCTGCCCAGAGCCCCGTGTCCCCAGCGTGCTCGCAGGGTTTAAGGGTGACCTCACCACGCTGCCTCGCCCCGGCTGCTGTCCCCGTTCCTGTCACACGGACTTGACCCCTGACACGGAGAGCTGTCACCACAGGCTCAGCTGGCACTGACACAGCCCTGCTGAAGCTGCTGAGCTCAAGCACTTGGGAGCTTCCAGGGCCCCGGGACTCACCAGAGGCTCAGTGTGAGCTCTCCCAAATGCACATCTCATCTCACATCATCACTCAGGGCAGGGAGAGGCTCAGCCCTCCTCCAGCTGCTCACCCTCACCCGGCTCCTGCCTGGTTCACTCCTCTATTTCCCTTCTGCTCTGGAAGCCGAGCACTCAAATCTCACAGAGGAAAGCTGGTTTTAAACAAAGCCCACGTCCTGGCACTCTGTGCTACCTAGAAAGCACGAGTGTCCTTGAATTCCCCTTTTTTCCAGTGCCAGCTGCTCTCGAGGAAGGGCTTGCTGCTCCCGAGGAAGGGCTTGCTGCTCCCAGCCTCTCCTGGCAGTGTTCCAGAACTGTCCCTCTGCATCAGCTGCCCCCAGAGCTGCCCTGGGACCCCGGGACACCCAGCCGGTGCTGCAGGGGGCAGGATGGGGGGAAGCAAACATCCACACACGGACACCGTGGGACCCCAGCGCTCCCCTAAAACCCTGGGCATTCCCTCACCCCCTGGAGAGGCCCAGCCAGGAGGAGACCGGCCCTTCCACAGCCCCGATTTCTCTGAAGCTCTTTTGTCTCCATCCCCAGCCGGGTAACAGGACACCGAGCCGGGAGGAGCGCTGATAAAGCCCCGGGGCTCCCGCTGAGCGCCGGAGCTGACCTCAGCACATGCCCTTGCTTCTTCCCCTCACAGCCCCTGAAACCCAAAGCGCAGGAATCCGCAGGGCTCCCCAGGGATGCCGCACCCGGGGCGGTGTCCCCGGGGCTGCCCTCACCTGTCCCGCAGGTGGCCGTGCACGTGGTCCAGGAGCCAAAGCGCCACAGGAACTCGGGCTGCTCGATCTCGTTCTCGCTGTCGGCCGGGCGCTGGATCGTGTACTGGTACCTGACCCCGGGGTTGGTCTCCTGGAACAGCAGCTGGGGACACAGGGGACAGCAGGGGATGAGCAGAACTGGGGACACAGGGGACAGGCAGGGAATGAAACTGCATCTGGGGACACAGGGGACAGCAGGGGGTGAGCAGGAACTGGGGACACAGGGGACAGCAGGGGGTGGCTGGGCAGTGGGAAGTGGCACTGAGAGAGCAGGAGCTGCCAGCACTGCCAGGAGGACGTGAGCCCGTGCCCAGCTCCACAACAGAGCTGGATGGGACTTGGAGCAAACCAGTTTGTGGAAGGTGTCCCTGCCCACGGGTGGAATTTCCTAAACTGCCTCCCACCCCAAACGAGCTCCTGCTGCTCCTGTGGTTGACACAAGCCCTGCTCCAAGCGCCTCCCGTGCCCGCGCTCGTGAGGGCCCCGAGTTCATCCCTGTTTTTCTTAGCCTAAGCACTCCCATTATTGCCAAAGCTTTGTTGTTCTTGGAGCTTTGGCGGGAGCCAGGGCGTCTTTCCAAGCCTCTCCATGAGTATTGAAAGGTCCTTGTCCAAAGGTTTTAATTAGGTTGTGAATCCCAGCCAGTGATCTGTGGGTGCTGAGCACGCCAGCATTCCCATTAACGGCAGCAGGGCCGGGATCCCACCCCGAGCTGCTGCTGAAGGAAAGGCAGAAGCAGATTTGGGCTGCTCGGGGTGGCCGAGCTCTGGGTGAGCCCATGCAGAGGCAGGGATGCTCTGGGAGTGCCTCAGGCTGGGCCACAGCTGCCAGGGCAGGGGTTCTGGGGGTCCCTGGGATGCTCTGGTGCCAGCTGTGCCATCCATCACCTGTGGGATGATCCCCACTGGTTTCTCCAGAGGAAGGCTTGGCCTCACAAGGATATTGACTGCCAACAGCTTTGCCTGAACTGGCAGCTCCCTCACTCCTGACTGCCCAGCCCAGCCCAGCCCAGCCCAGCCAGCAGCACTGGGGCTCCTTCCCTGCCCATGATAAGATATGGGAAAGGCCTCAGGAAACGGCTCTTTCTCCTCGCCCTCCCTCTCCTGTGTAAATATTTTGTGGAATGCTGCAAAGGGGATGAGGCTCAGCTGGAAACACTCCAGAGGAACACACCCCGAGGAGGTGCAGAGCCCATCCCTGGATGCAGGCAGGGGCCGTGAGGGACCAGGGCAGCCCAGCCCCACAAGGAAGGCAGGATGATCCTACCTGGATCCACACGGGCTCCACGGTCGGCCCCGGAGAGGTGAGGTTCTCCCAGTTCCCTGTCCTCTTGTAGGTGAAGGTGGTCCCTGCCACCCTGTAGTCCCCGTTCCACTGGATGGTCCAGCCACCATTCAGGAAATATTTCTCCGGGTCCTCGCTCCGCAGCGCCAGGAAATTCCCGGCTTCTGCCACTTCTTCAATCCGGATCTCCCGGGCTCCCACGGGGATGATCCCGATGTCAACATAACCTGGGAACGGAACCCAGCTGGTCTTGGTGGGGGCAGAGGAGGCTGAGATGATTTTTGTCCTTGGGTGGGTGCCAGCCCCGTGCCAATCCTCACACCTCTGTAAGGCACCAGTGGGCACCACACCCTTCCCTGCCCTGAGCCCAGCCGAGTTCCCCGCTGTCTTACCCCCACAAAACCGACAGGCTGGAATTCAGGGAGCAGCAGCAGGGGTGCCCTTACCCAGCCCCTCGCTGTCCTCGAAGGTCTTGTGCACGGTGTGGCAGGTGGAGCCGTCCCCGTGGCACACCCCGCAGCGATCCTCCACCGCCTGCGAGTCGATCTCATAGTCACAGCCCACCTTCTGCAGGGGAGCCCCGTCAGACACACACCAGCACCTCCCAGCCACTCACAGCACCCCCTGCATGTCCCCAGGGGACTCACGGGGTCCTGGGACAGCTTGGGTTGGAAGGGATATTAAGGACAATCCAGTTCCAGCCCCTTGTCACAGGCAGGGACACCTTCCCTGGGAGCAGGCTGCTCCAAGCCCTGTCCAGCCTGGCCTGGGTTGTGCTCTGGCTCCTTGAGGCCAGCACAGAGACTGGCACAGCCCAAACCGCTCACCCCAGGGAAACCAGGAATGCTCTGCAAGTGGGGACTGGCAAAAGGAGTGAGCTCAGCACGAGAGGGAGGGGATGCTGAGCCCCCGAGGGTGGGTCCTGGGGATGCTGAGCCCCCGAGGGTGGGTCCCGAGGATGCTGAGCCCCTGAGGGTGGGTCCTGGGGATGCTGAGCCCCCGAGGGTGAGTCCTGGGGATGCTGAGACCCCGAGGGTGGGTCCCGAGGATGCTGAGCCCCTGAGGGTGGGTCCCGGGGCCGCTGAGCCCCCAGGGGTGGGNGGGTGGGTCCCGAGGATGCTGAGCCCCCGAGGCTGGGTCCCGAGGATGCTGAGCCCCTGAGGGTGGGTCCCGAGGATGCTGAGCCCCCAAGGGTGGGTCCCAAGGACACTGAGCCCCTGAGGTTGGGTCCCAAGGACACTGAGCCCCCAGGGGTGTCCCCATGTCCCCACCTTGCAGATGCCATTGATGCAGACGTCGCGGCTGGCGTCGCTGTCGTAGCAGGGGGTCCCATCCACCACCGCGTCCCGCAGCTTCTCCGCAAAGTACTCATGCTCAGGCCGGCAGTGCAGCTCACAGGGGTTCACTGGGAATGGGAACAGCCTCAGCCCCAGCCCGGGGATGGCTCCCAAAACACAAACCCACCCTGTGAGCCCAGCCACGGTGCCAAACCCAAGCACGGCAGGAACGGGCAGCGAGGCAGCGCTGGCGCACCCGCAGCCAGCCCCACCCGAGGGGCTCCTGCCCTGCACTCACTGTTGTTGGGCACTGGTGTCCACTTGTAGAGCTTCCCTTTGTAGAGCATGGGGTTGAAGTGGCTGCACTGCAGCTGGCGGAAGGAGGGCTTGTCCGGGGGGCAGCGCCGCACGTTGCAGATCCGGAACCGCTTGCGCTCCCCCAGGCAGTACCGGCCCCCGTACTTGGGCCTGGGGGGACACAGCAGTCACACAGGGGCTGGGAGCCCAGAGACAGAGAAGTGCAATGCTTTGGGGCTGGGAGCCCAGAGCCACAGAGCTGGGCAATGCTTTGGGCTGACACCCCAGAGACAGAGAGATGAGCAATGCTTTGGGCTGACACCCCAGAGACAGAGAGATGAGCAATGCTTTGGGCTGACACCCCAGAGACAGAGAGATGAGCAATGCTTTGGGCTGACACCCCAGAGACAGAGAGATGAGCAATGCTTTGGGCTGACACCCCAGAGACAGAGAGATGAGCAATGCTTTGGGCTGACACCCCAGAGACAGAGAGATGAGCAATGCTTTGGGCTGACACCCCAGAGACAGAGAGATGAGCAATGCTTTGGGCTGACACCCCAGAGACAGAGAGATGAGCAATGCTTTGGGCTGACACCCCAGAGACAGAGAGATGAGCAATGCTTTGGGCTGACACCCCAGAGACAGAGAGATGAGCAATGCTTTGGGCTGACACCCCAGAGACAGAGAGATGAGCAATGCTTTGGGCTGACACCCCAGAGACAGAGAGATGAGCAATGCTTTGGGCTGACACCCCAGAGACAGAGAGATGAGCAATGCTTTGGGCTGACACCCCAGAGACAGAGAGATGAGCAATGCTTTGGGCTGACACCCCAGAGACAGAGAGATGAGCAATGCTTTGGGCTGACACCCCAGAGACAGAGAGATGAGCAATGCTTTGGGCTGACACCCCAGAGACAGAGAGATGAGCAATGCTTTGGGCTGACACCCCAGAGACAGAGAGATGAGCAATGCTTTGGGCTGACACCCCAGAGACAGAGAGATGAGCAATGCTTTGGGCTGACACCCCAGAGACAGAGAGATGAGCAATGCTTTGGGCTGACACCCCAGAGACAGAGAGATGAGCAATGCTTTGGGCTGACACCCCAGAGACAGAGAGATGAGCAATGCTTTGGGCTGACACCCCAGAGACAGAGAGATGAGCAATGCTTTGGGCTGACACCCCAGAGACAGAGAGATGAGCAATGCTTTGGGCTGACACCCCAGAGACAGAGAGATGAGCAATGCTTTGGGCTGACACCCCAGAGACAGAGAGATGAGCAATGCTTTGGGCTGACACCCCAGAGACAGAGAGATGAGCAATGCTTTGGGCTGACACCCCAGAGACAGAGAGATGAGCAATGCTTTGGGCTGACACCCCAGAGACAGAGAGATGAGCAATGCTTTGGGCTGACACCCCAGAGACAGAGAGATGAGCAATGCTTTGGGCTGACACCCCAGAGACAGAGAGATGAGCAATGCTTTGGGCTGACACCCCAGAGACAGAGAGATGAGCAATGCTTTGGGCTGACACCCCAGAGACAGAGAGATGAGCAATGCTTTGGGCTGACACCCCAGAGACAGAGAGATGAGCAATGCTTTGGGCTGACACCCCAGAGACAGAGAGATGAGCAATGCTTTGGGCTGACACCCCAGAGACAGAGAGATGAGCAATGCTTTGGGCTGACACCCCAGAGACAGAGAGATGAGCAATGCTTTGGGCTGACACCCCAGAGACAGAGAGATGAGCAATGCTTTGGGCTGACACCCCAGAGACAGAGAGATGAGCAATGCTTTGGGCTGACACCCCAGAGACAGAGAGATGAGCAATGCTTTGGGCTGACACCCCAGAGACAGAGAGATGAGCAATGCTTTGGGCTGACACCCCAGAGACAGAGAGATGAGCAATGCTTTGGGCTGACACCCCAGAGACAGAGAGATGAGCAATGCTTTGGGCTGACACCCCAGAGACAGAGAGATGAGCAATGCTTTGGGCTGACACCCCAGAGACAGAGAGATGAGCAATGCTTTGGGCTGACACCCCAGAGACAGAGAGATGAGCAATGCTTTGGGCTGACACCCCAGAGACAGAGAGATGAGCAATGCTTTGGGCTGACACCCCAGAGACAGAGAGATGTGCAATGCTTTGGGGCTGGGAGCCCAGAGACAGAGAGGTGTGCAATGGTTTGGGCTGAGACCCCAGAGACAGAGAGATGTGCAATGCTTTGGGCTGAGACCCCAGAATCACAGAGCTGTGCAATGGTTTGGGGCTGGGAGCCCAGAGCCACAGAGCTGTGCAATGCTTTGGGCTGACACCCCAGAGACAGAGAGATGTGCAATGCTTTGGGTTGACACCCCAGAATCACAGAGATGTGCAATGCTTTGGGGCTGGGAGCCCAGAGACAGAGATGTGCAATGCTTTGGGGCTGGGAGCCCAGAGACAGAGAGGTGTGCAATGGTTTGGGCTGACACCCCAGAGACAGAGAGATGTGCAATGCTTTGGGCTGAGACTCTAGAATCACAGAGCTCTGCAATGCTTTGGGCTGAGACCCCAGAATCACAGAGCTCTGCAATGCTTTGGGCTGAGACCCCAGAATCACAGAGCTCTGCAATGCTTTGGGCTGAGACCCCAGAATCACAGAGCTCTGCAATGCTTTGGGTTGGAAGGGACCTTAAAGTCCATCCCTGTCCCACCCCCTGCCATGGGCAGAGACACCTTCCAGACCAGGCTGCTCCAAGCCCTGTCCAGCCTGGTGCCCGTCCTGCAGCTGCTCTGGAGGAGCTGCTCTCCATCCCACCCAGGGAATCCTCCTGACTCTGCTCCTCTGCTGCCCCAGGTGACACTGGACTTCTTAAAGCAAGAGAGACTTGAGGAGCATCAAGAATGTTTTTCTCAGATGCCAGCAGACCCTCACAACACAGCCAGCATCTCCTGCCACGCTGCCTTCTCCTTTGGTCACACCACTGTCCGTGGCCCATGAGTGACCTAATGAAAATTCCTTCTCCTGGGCACACTTTGCTGAAGAGAATGAAGCCAATGATTATTTCAGGGCTGTGTTTACATGCTCTGCCCTGAGGAATGGCTGTGGGAGGAGGGGGATGCCCAGCACACATTTTCTCACTTCATCCCAAGGGCAAAGCTGAAGATTTACCTCCAGTGGCCAAAGCAAACAACTGCCCGGGAAATTCCCAGTGTTTGCTCTCCTGGCTCTCCACAGCTGTGTTTGGAACACTCCATAAACCACCAGAGCACCTCTGCCACAGAGCTTATGTCAAACAGCAACCCAGGTCCTGATCCAGGACTGGGATGATAGAACACTTCCCTCAAGAGCCCAACAGCAAGTGCCAAACTCACCCGAGGAAGAGGATGGGCAGAACACGTCTGGAAGGGTCAGGAGCTCACTCCTGGAGCTGCCAGTGCTCCCCATGCCACGGAAAAGTGAATCCCCTGGAACACCCCTACAAAGCCCTTTTCCTCCCCATCCCAGGGTGCTCTGACCCCAGGGGTTTTGGCTGAACTCAGTATAACAGTGATTTGGTGACCAAGGGGACATGTGGGGAGCAGATGAGGCAGAAATCCCAGGGTGGAGATGGCAGCTCCCCCAGCAGTGCCTGGACACTTCCAGGCAGGAGCCAGCACTGGCTCATGGAATGCAGCAGGGTGATAAAGCCCAGCAGGATTTTTCACAACAGCTCTGAATCAGGCTCCAAGAATGCCTGGTTTGCTGCTCTGTCCCTAAAGGACCCTGGGTATGTTTTACATCTCTGAGCAGGAGTCTCTGCCCTTTGTGTGAGCCACGCTGCCAGGGCAGGGCACGGACAAGGCCCCCTCCAACCCCTCCACCCCAGCCCCCTGTGCCCCCTGGCTGGTGTCCCGGGCATCCAGGGCAGGGCTGGCTTACGTGGGGTGGCTGCAGTGCCTCTCAGCACTCTGCACTCCTGCACCACAGCTGCGGGAGCAGGAGGCCCAGGAGCTCCAGGAGCCCCAGCCTCCGTGGATGGGCTGGGGCCGGAATCCCACGGGAACGCACTCGCCGTTGAAGCACCACTGCAGGGACAGGCAGGAAAGGAGCACAGGGTCAGGGTGGGGAGCACTGGGGCCCAGCACATGCATTGTCCCCTGGAAATCCCTGCTTTGCTCAGTGGAGGTGCCTGGGGTGAGCTGGGCTCTGCCCCGAGCGATGGGAAGCTCGGAGGTGTTGGGCTGTTTGAGGATTGAGGGAGGCAACAAACCCAGAGCTCCATGGAGACCCCTGAGCAGGGGATCCACAGCCCAGTGCCAGCCCAGAGGGGCTCAGAGCTGCGTCCCCAGCAGCGGGGGAGGTCCCAGGGAGGAGCACCCACGAGCCCTGTGCTCTCCATGGTCACTACCTGTGGGTTTCACCTCCCCAGGGATCCCAGGTGAGTCGGGTTCCCTGAGGGCTGGGGCACTGGGATGAGCCCACGCCTGCACTGGACCCTGCACAGCCCCTGTGGGTGCAGGGGCAGGGCTCCCCCAGGCCATGGAGGGGTGTCCCCCCTTACCTTGCTGTCCCCACACGCCGTGCCATCCACGGCCGCGTCCAGCTTGGAGTGACACGTGTTCCCCACCGTGCACCACAGCGTGTGGCAGACGCTCTGTGGGAGGCAGAGGGACACGGTTCCTGCCCTGCACAGATCCCCTCAGGCACAGATCACATCCATCCACTGGGCACAGATCAGATCCATCC